>CAUYON010062739.1:0-11683 GCA_963573935.1 Arctocebus calabarensis | reverse complement strand
CTACTAGGGAGGCTGAGGCAAGAGAATCGCTTAAGCCCAAGAGCTGGAGGTTGCTGTGAGCAGTGTGACGCCACGGCACTCTACCCAGGGCGATAAAGTGAGACTCTGTCTCTACAAAAAAAAAAAAAAAAAAAAGAATATATTGAGCTCCATGAAAGAAATGTTACTTGCTGCATTCAATTTCTTTTTGCTTTTCTTTCTTTTTTGGGGAGGGGAGGGCTTTGCAATTAAACCTCCTTTCTTGCCCTCTTGACACTCAACTGTTCACACAGACTTCACAATTTAAAATAAGCCTTACATTTTTTCCTCTTCAAAATAATATCCTGTTGAGTTATCAAAAACACGAATAAAGCTTGACAAAAATAATGGGAGAGGTTAATAACTCATTTTTCTGAAAGCACTTAATCACTATTAACCACTATTCATATTCATCAGCTGCGTTTGGGGCTCTATTGGAATCATAACTAAAGAGTCTTGTGTAAAAAAATAAGAGGCCAAGTATAATCCATCTGTGTTATTTTTTTCTGCGGGCTCAATAAACCAAGAAAATGATGAACAAAAGGAGATTGAATTTTCCGATTAAATACACGCACTATATTACTTTAAGTAAAAAAAGTGTAGGGAAATGGACAGATGGTATATAACTTTGTCTCTCTTGGGCAATTTTGCCCCCCTCAGGTTCATCAGTTGGGCTGCGAGGCCGTCACCTTGTTGCTGGAGCTGAACCCGGATCAGAGCAGCCTGATGTACTGGGCTGTGGATCGCTGCTACACAGGCTCCAAGCGGGTGGCCGCCGGCTGCTTTAAAGCCATAGCTAATGTGTTCCAGAACAGGTACCAGAATCTGCCTTTCAGTTTTGGTGAGGTGGGCTTTGGGTTTGTTTGTTTGTTTTGTTCTTTTTCTTTTTTTTAAGACAGTGCTGACAGGGCCCTCGGTAGAGTGCTAAGACATCACAGCTCATGCCAACCTCAAACTCTTGGGCTTAAGCAATCCTCTTGCCTCAGCCTCCCAAGTAGCTGGGACGACAGGCGCCTGCCACAGCTCCCGGCTATTTTTTTTGGTTCTAGTTGTCATTGTTGTTGGAGGCCCAGGCTGGATTCGAACCCCCCAGCTCTGGTGTATGTGGCTGGCGCCCTGAGCCACTGAGCTACAGGCGCCAAGCCTATTTGTTTTGTTCTTAAAGAAAAGTTTTCCTGTTGAATTCAGATATACTAAGAGACTGGGTAAAGTCAGCCCTGTGTGTCCTGGGGAGACCGGTTGAAGCAGCGCCTCACACACCCGCATCCGGGGTGATCAAGCTCCTTTTATAAAATGGCACAGCGCTTGCATCAACCACACATGTCTTCCCCCCCACCCCCGTGAACTTTAAATATCTCTAGATCACTTTCAATACCTAAATGCTCTGTAAATAGTTGTTATAAATATGTTGTGTAGGGAATAATGACAAGGAGAACTGTCTGTACATGTTCAGTGGAGATAGTTTGTTTTTGTTTTCTATTTTCAGAGATGGGGTCTCTCTCGGTTGCCCAGGCTAAAGTGCAGTGGCGTTGTAGCTCACTAACCTCCAGCTCCTGGGTTCCAGCAGTCATCCTGGCTCAGCTCCTGTGCTACCATGCTTGGCTGATTTTTCAAATTTTTTGTAGAGATGGGATTTCACTATGTTGCTCAGACTGGTCTTGAACTCTTGACCTCAAGTGATCCTTCCGCCTCCACTTCCCAAATTGCTCATATTATAGGCGTGAGCCACCCCCACCTGGCCCACATGCAGCTTTTCCCAAATATTTTTCTGTCCATGATTGGTTGAATCCACAGATGTAGAACCCATGGATACAGAGGGTCAACTTAATTTACTTTTCTTAAGCTCTAACTAAGGGTCCTGATCACCTGGCATCTCTCTTCATTCCTTTATCCTGAAATAGCCACTCACAGGCTTAGAAGGTCGACAGATGCTACAGCCCCGCCCCTTACTTGCTGTGTCCATTAACTGGTTAAAAGCCTCTAAACTTATAAAATTTATTCCTAGGGATTATCAGTGTGACACAGTGATGCTGTTAAATCTGATACTGTTTAAAGCAGCTGATTCATCTAGAAGTATCTATGAAGTTGCTATGCAACTTTTACAGGTTTGTAAACATATGTTAATTAAAATATTTTTTACTCAGGATTTAATGAAGACCAATAATTTATTCTTGTCATTAAAGCTGACTAATATTAGTATTTTCAGCTTTATTTTTAATAGTGAAGTTATAATATCAAGTCTTGGTTATTATTAAAAATAGAAGACAACTATGCTAAGATATTTAAAACTATAAATAATACAAACTGTTCAGAAATGTACTGTCAGGATTATGCATGTGAGTGCGTGTGTGTATAAGGGAACTTATAAACTTTGAACAGTTAATGCCTATGTGTGCAAGGATTGCTATTCAGGTGAGAATAACGTGAGTCAAAGATTTTTTTTGAGAGTCGTGTGAAAGGAATTAGCTCTTTTGATATCCTCATATAACTTTTATTTATTAGATCTAAGAAAAATAGCATAGAAGACTGACTTACCAAGCCTGGATGTATTTTCAGATAATTGTATGTTAAGTTCTGATGTTATTTTCAGAGCACATTACTAACCTGATTGTTGGTGTTAAACGTGAGGAATATAAATTCTTTTAAACATTTAGAGTCTTTTGCAAACATGTACTAGGATTAGTAATAAACATCTGAAATACTTTGTAATATACACGACAATATAATTTTTAAACTGAAATATTTTGAGGGAGAAGTTTTTTCTTTGTTTTGTCTTTAAATTATAGCTGAACTTCATAGGACCCATAAAATCTTAACTAAGTTGATGGAATTACACTCCCATAGATTCTGGAACCGAAGATGTTTCGCTATGCTCACAAATTGGAGGTTCAGAGAACAGACGGGGTGCTGAGCCAGCTGTCGCCTCTGCCACATCTGTATTCTGTTTCTTATTACCAGTTGTCCGAGGAATTGGCCAGGGCGTATCCTGAGCTAACGCTCGCCATATTCTCAGGTACGATGAATGAAGTGGGTCGTAGCTTCTCTTTTGCAATCATTCCTGAAAAGCTCTCTTTAGAAAACTTTAAACGTGTATATTAAATTTTGAGGTTAAATCGGAATAAGACAACATGTCTTTACATAGAAGAACTTTTCTCTTAGAACTCTGAGTGCTGCTCTATCCCGATATTGAGTTTTCCTGACAGTGGAGTCCTTACAGGGCTTTGTACCTGGACAGCCCTTCCCGCCTTACTGGAAAAGGAGAGGGGACTTCATATGTGACTTAAAAATGTTTCTTTAGTTGACATAGAACTTCCTAAATGCATTTTATATTGTGCGTTGGCCTGTGTTTAATATGTTATAAAAATGGTCAGGGATAAGCATGCAAGTATCTTTCTATAGTGCAGCTTCTGATCACAGGGCAGCCCACGTGGTGCCTTGAGCAAAACTCTTGCTAGGATCCCACATTGCTTTCCAGTCCAACTTCCTTTCCAAAAGTGCCTGCCTGGGGTTTCTAAAACAGTGGGGCTGTGTGGGATAGAGCAGCACTATCAAGGTCAAGTTTACTTCCTTTACTGTAGGCCCTGTGCATCAGCCCCTCACATCCGGTACTCCCTCTGGGTTCCAGAGGGTCCAGAGCCGAGTTCTAAATTATACCTTCTAAGGAGTAAATAAATACAAGGCCTCTGGGGAAAAGGCCAGCAGAGGGGAAGGAGGATTTTCATTTATGGTGTTTTGTGGAAATTAGCGTGTAAGTGAGGCTCCAGGGCTTTGGAATCAACCTTGTGTTCACACGGCCCCCTGGCAGTTCACTCTGACGCTGCCCACCTCACCCATCTGTCATGGGATTAAAGGAGGTTAATTCGCCTTCTCAGAGCCAGGATAGCTGAGGTTCTTTTTTTCTTTTTTTTCTGGTGGTTTTTGGCCGGGGCTGGGTTTGAACCCACCACCTCCAGCATATAAGGCCAGCACCCTTTTGATAGCTGAGGTTCTTAATGAGTCGGCTTAATCTCTGTGTGAAGATTATCTTTTATCTTTAGGTCATATTTATTTGTTTATTGTCATTAAAAACACATAACATTTGCCTTCTTAATTATTTTTAAGTGTGTGGTTCTGAAGTGTTAAGTACCGTCCCGCTGTTGTGAAACCTCCCTAGAACTTCATGTTGCAGAGCTGAAACTCCACACCCACTGCCAACAGTCTCCCTTCTCCCTCTCCTGCCGCCCTGGGCGATTCCCACTCTGCTGTCTGTTTCTGTGCACTTGACTACTTCAGATACTCCGTGGGAGTGGAATCCTAGTCCACTGGGCGCGGTGTCTTCAGGGTCACCCACGCTGTAGCTGTGAAGGACCAACTTCCCTTCTTCTCCCGGTCCCTCTAAGGCCTGTGTAGCCTCCCACAGCAGGCATATTACGGCGAGTTCATGAATTTCTCTGTGGGTGGACACTTGGGTGGCTTCCACCTACCTCTTAACTGTTGTGAATATTGCTGTTACGAACAAGGATGGGCAGTGTTTGTTTGGAGTCTCTGCTTTCAATCCTTTTAGATGTATATCAAGGATTTCTGGGGTCACGTGGTAGCTGTCCATTTCCTTTACGATGTCCCTGAGCTGACATCTATGTATTTATTTTTGAGTCGGTCTGAAGCTGTCACCTTGGGTAGAGTGCTGTAATGTCATAGCTCACAGCAACTTCCAACTCGTGGGCTCAATTTTCTATTTTTAGTAGAGACAGGGTCTCACTCTTGCTCAGGCTGGTCTTGAACCCACCCCGGCCTCCCAGAGTGCGGGGATTACAGGCATGAGCCACAGCGCCCAGCGTTGGTGACATTTATTGAGAAGAAAGATAGTACTCATCCTTGTGAAGGGCTGGATAAGATCTGGCTTCCTATTCCTTAAGGAAAAGATGTTGACATTAATCACAGATCAGAGAAGAGCGAAGAGCCACACTGCACCAGCCCCTGTCTCTGCCTGTCTCTCCCTGCAGAGGTGAGCCAGCGAATCCAGACGGCCCACCCCGCCGGGCGCCAGGCCATGCTGCACTACCTGCTGCCGTGGGTGAACAACATCGAGCTGGTGGATCTGAAACCTTTGCCCACGCCAAAGCGACACGAGGAAGAGGAAGATGATCCGTTGGAAGACCGAGAACTCATGGTGACCAGCAGGCGCTGGTTACGGGGAGAAGGCTGGGGGTCCCCACAGGCCACTGCGATGGTTTTGAACAATCTGATGTATATGACAGCAAAGGTAAATTGCGTTTTGTGTTTGTTGTTGCTGCCAGAATCATTGAGTTGGGAAGAATAAACATGGTGAGAAACTGGTGAAGAAATCAGATGACCCTGTGATAATGGGACAGAATGCATTGTAATTTCCTTAGTTTAAAAGAAATTTCTCAGTAGATACAAAGTTGCTTTTTTTTTTTTTTTTAAGTAAATCAAAAATGGTTAAGGATATTTATCTTAGGTTCGGCGCCTGTGGCTCAACAGGCTAAGGCGCCAGCCACATACACCTGAGCTGGGGGTTCGAATCCAGCCCCGGGCCCGCCAAACAACAATGACGGCTGCAACCAAAAAATGGCCGGGCGTTGTGGCGGGCACCTGTGGTCCCAGCTACTTGGGAGGCAGAGGCAGGAGACTCGCTTGAGCCCAGGAATAGGAGGTTGCTGTGAGCTGTGATGGCACAGCACTCTACCCATGGTGACAGCTTGAGGCTCTGTCTCAAAAAAAAAAAAAAGGGATATTTATCTTAGATGTGTTTAAAGAAACGATTGTCCTTTTAAAGTGTGGAAAAGATTACAGCTGTGCATGAAAACATTATTATCTAGTATTTGGTGGTGTGGCAGGTTTGGTTTGTAATGGTGGTTATTGCTGAAATACCTCTTGTGTGTGCTGCCTCTAGTATGGCGACGAGCTGGCCTGGTCAGAAGTGGAGAATGTGTGGACCACACTTGCGGACGGCTGGCCGAAAAACCTGAAGATAATTTTGCACTTTTTGATCAGCATTTGTGGGGTGAATAGCGAACCAAGCCTCTTGCCTTACGTACGTATTCAAGTTCATTTAGCTTTTTTAAAAAAAGACACCTTTTAATCAGATGTCATGTCTGTATATGGGCAACAGTTGCCCAACAGAGGCAAGGCAAAGAGACGAGAAGGATCGGGAGATAGCAACGTGTGGATTTATTCATTGATTCATTCTACAAATGTCATCCGGCATGGTTACGGGCCGGTGCTCTTCTAGGACCTGGAAATTACAATCCAGTGGGAGACGGGGAACCTATTCTTTAAACCTGTACCTAATTTATTGAATGATTCAATCAGTACGTTTTTGACACACAGTTGTGACAAGGGCTGCAAAGGAAAATGGCAAGTGCTAAGAGCAAATAACCTGGAGCCACAGTGGTCTGTAGGATGTGAGATGACACGGGGAGAGGGAGAGCGAACCAGGCCACCGAGTCGGGGGTGTTTCTAGTTCCTGCCAGGCGAGAGCTGGCATCCGGGTCTGAGAGCAAGGCCCACAGGACTGGGCCTCAGGCTGTGAGCACAGGAAAAGCATGGTGACAGATAGAAGATGAGGAAGGTGACATCTTGGCATCAAGTGACACTCTGCAGCTGTCAGACGTGAGGATTAAGTTGAACAGACACACAGGCGCAGACAGAGCTGTCAGGCAGCTGTGGCACCCCGAGTGTGTGCCATGGAAGACTTGTGCTCCGAACCTGCTTTGACCTTCCTCGCTGTCCCGCTTTAAGCAGACCACTTAGGCTCTTTGTTTTGTCCAGTGTTTCTGTGAGTTCACTTGGTCGGTCAACGACAGACATGTCTTTGGCCGCGTCTGTAACAGGATTGCAATCTCTGAGAAGTGCTCAGAGGCCAGTAGGTGCTGGTGTGGACCACGTGACCCACGTTGCCCGTCTGACCACGACTCCCAGACACCCTGCTGCGCCCGGCTCCCCACTGGGCACTTCGTTCCTTCCCTTCCTCCAGATGGCACGATGCTCCCTCCCTGGCCTGGGTCAGACCTTCCCTCCGGGGTTGGTTCTCCTGGGACCTTGCTGCCCTCCCACCGACGCCGCCTCCACGCACACTCTGTTGCCCCTTTCCCGGCTTTGTTGACCTTTCGGGCACTTAATCGTTGTCACTGAACAGTTTATATTTTACGTATTTACCTCGTTCTTTTTGTCTCAACCCACTACATTGGAAGCTCCTTCAGAGCAGGAGTTCCTCTGGGTGTGGCTCTTTGCCCTGTCCCCAGAGCCTTGAATAGTACCTGGCACTAGACAGTGGGTGAATGAGTGAGTGCGTGGGGGCCACAAGGTGGCGTTATAATTTTCAGAGACCACTGGGAAATCTGGGAAATGGCCATTTACTAGCACCTCAAAAGGAGTCATTTTTCACAGCAATAATAATAATTTCTTGGTTATTATTTCCGTAAGCACTTATGGTGAAAGTATTTCATCTGCATTATTTTATTCTCATTATAAATCTATGGGTTTGATAAGATGGCTGCAGTTTTATAGATGGATAAATCAAGGCAGAGAGAACAGTGACTGCCTTGACGTCCCACAGCCGTTCCCAGCAGGGAGCTGGGCTTCTAGCGCAGATCTGTGTGTGGCCAGGCAGGGGCCTCACGGAGAGGGTGAGGTGGGTGGCAGGTGGGTTGTGAAACCTGCCAGGCCTGGGATTGTCACTTAGGCCAAGGGGACCACAGAGGCAGCAGTGCACGTGCCTGTTCAGGGAGCCGTGTATAGAAGACGGTTTGCCGCCCTGGGGTAACCATTGTAGAATGTTTGATGTGGTATAATCACAAGTCATCTTTGAGGATTTGTCCTCATGTGTCTGTGTGCATGTGAGTCATGGGACCTCGTTCTGTTTCCGGAGGTTGGTAGGGCCTGAGATTCTGTATTTCTACCAAACTCCAGACATGATGTTTATCTTGCCAGGACCACGTTTTAATATTAAGGATTAAAGTGGTGAGGAAAAAGAGGCTGATCAGTTAGTGAGTTATTTCAACAATACCTATTACTAAAACATATGTAATACATATTAAAATAATGTTTTTCCACTTAATTCATACTGTGTACTAGTTGTTTAAAAGTGCATTACAAACCTTAACTAGTATCATCGTCCTAATGGCTGTATGAAGCAGGTGCTATTATGATTCCCATTTTTCCGATGAGAAAACTGAGGAAATTTCCAGGATATATTAGCTAGTAAACGGCAGGAGATCCACGTTCCTCGCCCAGCAAAGTACTTTGAGTTCTAGTCGCTGGTTCTTAATGACTAATCTTGTTGAATATAGGGAATGGGAAAAGCAGAATAAAAGACAAATTCTGGGTTTGAAGGCTGGCTGACTAAAAATCAGAGGAAAATCTAAGAATGAGATATATTATTTTATTTATTTATTTATTTAATTTTTTGGAGACAGAGTCTCACTTTTTCACCACAGCTTAGCAATCTCAGACTCTGGGGCTCAAGCGATGATCCTCTTGCCTCACCCCCCTAAGTGTCTGGGAGTGCATGCACCCACACAGTGCCTGGGGAGTTTTTAAGAGATGGGGTCTCAATCTTGCTCAGGCTGGATAAGAATGATATTAGTGAAAAACTTTTTCATTAAAAAAGAAACTTTTTTTTTTTAATTAAATCATAGCTGTGTACATTAATGCAATCATGGGGTACAACGTGCTGGTTTTATATATAATTCGAAATATTTTCATCAAACAGGTTAACATAGCCTTCTTAGCATTTTCTTAGTTATTGTGTTCAGACATTTATGTTCTGCATTTAGTAAGTTTCACCTGTACCCTTCTAAGATGTCCCATAGTTGTGGTCCTACCAATTACCCTCCCTCCACCCATCCTCCACACTCCACTCCCCTCCCTTGCCCCTTTCTCCATATTCTTCTTAGCACAGTATGTCAAGAATGGAAGAAAAAGTATTCAATGTACTCAGCCCTACTATGAAACTAATTTATAGCTTTCATATAAAAGCTATAACCCAATTATAGCACAAGAATATGGGGAGAAAAGGAACTTTTATAGAAAAGCATTTTATTTTCTATTTTAAAGAGAAGTGCGTGAAGCAGTAGGAACCATTAGGACATCCAGCCCCTCCTGATCAGATATAGCGTGAGGGTGAGAGGGACAGTGCCCCCGAGAGCTGGTTAGTGCCTTGTTGCTAACGACGCAGATTTAGAGCATGCTTTTCCATCTACCACTCTGGTGAAATTTGCCTCCAGGTGCATTTACGAGGTACAAATTGTACCTTTCCTTTTCTGAATGCTTTCTTTTGTGACAGGTGAAGAAAGTGATTGTGTATTTAGGGAGAGACAAAACAGTGCAGTTGCTGGAAGAGCTGGTGGGCGAACTGCAGCTGACGGACCCGGTCAGCTCCGCGGTCACGCACATGGACAACCCCCCGTACTACCGCGTCACTTCCAGCTGTAAAGTCCCTTCTGTCACCTCAGGTGAGTCGTCACTTTAAATTGATTGCTTTGTGACTCTGAGACGATAGCTATGCTAAGCTTGCTGTAGTAACTCTTCTGTGTACCCTAAAAATCACATCGTAAACCTCAAATAGACACAATAAGATTTATTTCTTTAAAAGTGCCTTTGTATTGAAAGAGGAACTATATAAAATTTTTTAGTTCAGCCTTTCTTGCGTCTTTAAGTAACATAATTGAGAAAAAGGAAACAAACGAGTTAATTCACAGTAATTAATTTAAAGACTGTGTAAATCCTCCTAGGAGTAGACAAATTTGACAAGGTAAGGATTTCTAACACTATGGAGGAAAACAATATTTGCATAATTATTCAGAGCTTGAGTATAAATTTATGTATCCCTACATAGCAATTGCAGATTTAAATAACTATAATTAGTGTGTTAATTTCAACGAGTAAGAATTTTCTAAATTTATTTATGTAGTTTCACATATATAATCTAGTGAGTATGTATGCTTACATGTATACACATATAGTAATAATTATTACAATATTTTTGATTAAAGAAACCGTGTTCCTAACGGAATAACTTCCAGTGAAATTCAATGCACTATCTAAGGTGTTATAGATGAATTTTCTTGTGAAACTCTTTGTCATTCAATTTATATTAAATGGTTTCAGCATGTTAATAACAACATTATCTGTATAATTAGAAATATTTTCAACTATATCTTTATAATTTTTTTTTTTTTTAATTGTTGGGGATTCATTGAGGGTACAAGAAACCATGTTACACTGGTTGCATTTGTTAGGAAAAGACCTTCTTACAATCGTGTTTTGCCCCATCTATCTTTATAATTTTTATTATCTATTTTGATCTTTTAGCTTTTGGGGAATTCTAGGGAATTTCTAATAATGCTCCAATGGAATTTTTCACATCTGCTAGAACAGTGGTTCCCAACCTTCCTAGTGCCGCAGCCCTTCAATACCGTTCCTGTGGGTTGCGACTCAAAGGTTGAGAACCTCTGTGATAGAATGTTTTAATTCTAAAGAGGTTTTGTATTATAACTTTTTTAGTAGCACCCTATTCATGTTTCATGGTTAGACTTTTTTTTATTTAATTATTTTTTATTAAATCATAACTTTGTACGTGATGCATTTATGGGGTTCAGGGCACTGCTTCAATATACAATATGAAATGCTTACATTGAACTAAGTACCACATCCATTAATTATACTCATTTCTTAATAGTTTTGAAGTGCACCATTGCATCACGTACATTAGGTGAGGTTCCCCTAAATGCCTTCCCTCTGTCTGTATCCCCCCTCCTCTCCCCTCTCTCTCCTTTTCTCTTCTACTTTCTGGACTATAGTTATGTTTTGCCATTAGTACGAGTGTGTAGGTGATTATATATTGATTTCATAGTAGTGTTGAGCACATTGGATATTTTTTTTCCATTCTTGAGATACTTTACTAAGAAGAATATGTTCCAGCTCCATCCAGGTAAACGTAAAAGTCTCCATCTTTTTTTCTGGCTATGTAGTATTCCATGGTGTACATGTACCACAATTTGTTAATCCATTCATTGATTGACAGACACTTGGGCTGTTTCCATGTCTTGGCTATTATGAATTGGGCTGCAATAAACATTCTGGTGCAAATGTCTTTGTTGTAAAATGATTTTTGATCGTCTGGGTATATACTTAGGAGAGGAATTGCAGGATCAAACAGTAGGTCTACTTTTAGTTCCTTGAGTGTTCTCCAAACGTCTTTCCAAAAAGGACATATTAGCTTGCATTTCCACCAGGAGTGTAGAAGAGTTCTCTTCTCTCCACATCCACGCCAACATCTGTAGTTTTGGTATTTTGTGATGTGGGCTAATCTTACTGGAGTTAGATGGTATCTCAAAGTTTTGATTTGCATTTCTCTGATGATTAAGGATGAACATTTTTTCACATGTTTGTAGGCCATGCGCCTGTCTTCATGCGAGAAGTTTCTGTTCAAGTCTCTTGCCCACATAAAAATGGGGTTATTTATTATTATTGATTAGTTTGAGTTCTCTGTGGATTCTAGTTATCTTTGTCGGAAGCATAACCTGCAAAAGTCTTCTTCTATTCTAAAGGTTGTCTGTTTGCTTTACTTACTAGGCTCTTGGCTGTGCCAAAGCTTTTCAGTTTGATCAGATCCCAGTAACGGATTTTTGGTGTTGCTTCAGTTGCCCTGGGGGGGGGGGGG
>CAUYON010062738.1:0-45933 GCA_963573935.1 Arctocebus calabarensis | reverse complement strand
AACAATGACGGCTGCAGCAACAAAAAAATGGCCGGGCGTTGTGGCGGGCGCCTGTAGTCCCAGCTACTTGGGAGGTGGAGGCAGGAGACTCGCTTGAGCCCAGGAATTGGAGGTTGCTGTGAGCTGTGATGCCACGGCACTGAGGCTCTGTCTCAAAAAAAAAATAAAATGAAATAAGGCAGGAGAAATGAGATGGATGAGAAGAAAGAAATGAGGAAGAGGGGCGAGGAGGGCTCCAAGGAGTCCCTGGAGGGAGGGTTGGGGGAGGCGGAGGAAGAGGGGCAGGGCACCTGGACCCCAGGTGACACCCAGGGCCAGAACAAGTGGCTCAGGCAGCCTCCGAATAGGGCTATCTGTATAGGAAGTCAATTTTCCCATTTGTTCTTCCCCTCCCTCCCCATCTCCCTTATCCTGTTCCAGGGAATTCACCAAGGAGCGGGAGAAGGCCAAGTCCAGGGGAACCTTCCAAAAGCTCCGAGAGAAGCAGCAGCTGGAAGAGGATCTTCGGGGCTACATGAGTTGGATCACACAGGGCGAGGTCATGGATGTTGAGGACTTGAGAGAAGGTCTGGGCCCGAGGGCTGTGGCCGGCATCTACCACCCCCCTCAGCTCTGAGCCGTACAGAGAGCATGACCTCACCTAACCCTCCAACAGCCTGGGAGCTCCCCGTTGGGGACTCACATTTGCCCCTAGAGAGTGAGGCCCTTGCCTAAAGCCTTATACCTCAGAATGATAGGACCCAGAGGCTCAGAGCTCCACGCAGAGCCCCGTGCTGCCCACCCATACAGCCTCTCCTCGGCAGATGCGGGCTCTTCAGCTCTTGGGACTCCAGGTCTCAGGAAAGCTCACCCAGGGCCCATTGTTGTAGGAGCAGCTGGTCAATGGGCCTTTCTCAGGGTGCCCAGCCCATGTGTGTCCAGCCCAGAGGCCCCGAAGCCTGGCTGACTCTATCTGTCCTGTCCTAGGGAGACTGTCTTTGGATGAAGGTGGCTCTGACACGGAGAGCCTTTATGAAATTGCAGGTTTGAACAAGATCATCCAGTTCATGTGAGTATCTGCCCGTCACCCCAAAGTCCCCCCAGGCCCCATCTCCCTGGGACGTGGAGTTAAAATCCAGTTACCTTCCCCTCAGTAGCTTTAGAGTCACTTTCCCAATCTCCTAGAAAAGGAGCTTTTCTGTGAACAGGGTGAGTCAGTAGTGCAGACCCTCGGGTGATCAGAGCAGGCCCCTAGCAGATGACCTATTTAGGGCAGGGGGCACATTTGCTGCTGCTCTCTGACCAGGATGGAACCGGGTGAGGTAGTGGGTGTTGGACACCTCCACAAGGGAAGAGGGAAAGTGTGCTTGGCAAAGAGGCAGTGCAAACGCAGGAGCTCTGCAGGAAGGAGGCTGGCCCCGGCCCAGGAGTCCAGCCACGAGGGGACACGCCAAGCTGTCTTGCCTGCCTTTGTCTTAGAGAAGGGTTTGTTTGCTTCATGGTTATTTCCTTTTACAAATTCATACATAATTATGATTTTGAAAAATCAAACAATAGGGAAATACATCAAAGGAAAGATGAAGGTCCCCACTACCCTTCAAAGAGGTAACCATGGTAACAGACTGTATGCCTCCAAGGCCTTTTCGATGCTTTCATCCCGCTTGAATTTATGCCAGGATATTTTGGTTTGGTTCTGTTTTTTACATAATAGGGTTATTTATATTAACATACAGAGACCAGAACAGTATCCAGTACATAGGAGGTGTTGCCAAATAATTGTTAAATAATGAATAGAGTATACTACGATCTTATGACTTACATTTTTTACTTAAAATTATTTGTTGAGAATTATTTTTCCTTGTCTCCTTTTGGTGTACCTTTGAGTGTTAAAGTATTCCACAGTATGAATATATCATAATTATTTAATTTTTCTAGTTTTTGGCAATACCGAAAGTGCTTCAGGGAACAGTTGTACATAAATATGAGCATTTCCACTGGCAGAATTCTAGAAATGAAATTTCTGGGTCAAAGGCTACATAGAATTTGAACTTGGATAAGTGTGCCAAATCACTCTCCAGAAAGATTATACCATCAAAGTGCCATTTCCCCACAACCTCCGCAGATAATATTAATCGGTTAAAGAATTTATAATGGGCAAAATGTGGCAAAACATCTCAGCACTGCTTTATTTAAAATTAAACTATAGGTTGGGCACAGTGGCTCACACCTATAATCTTAGCACTCTGGGAGGCTGGGGCATGTGATTGCTTAAGCTCAGGAGTTCAAGACCAGGCTGAGCAAGAGCTAAACCTGGTCTCTACTAAAAATAGAAAAACTAGCCAGGCATTGTGACCGGCATCTGTAGTCCCAGCTACTTGGGAGATTGAGGCAGGGGGATCAAAAACACAAATAAAAAAAAAAAAAGAAAAGAAAACGAGGAAGAATTTGTGGCGCGAGGGGCAGGATTTTAATCATTCTGCCTGTACAGTTCATGTCTTTAACTTCTCTCAGGGCCCTGGAGAAGGGGTGGTCAGACTAAGTATGGCTGAAAGTAAGTTAGGTAAATGGGACATAGATATCTGGGTAAGGTGGCTCATGCCTGTAATTCTTGCACTCCAGGAGGCCAAGGCAGGCAGATTGCTTGAGCTCAGGAGTTTGAAACCAGCCTGAGCAAGAGTGAGACCCCATTTCTACCAAAAATGAAAAAAAAAAAATGAGGCAAGGGGATCACTTGAGCCCAAGAGTTTCAGGTTGCTGTGAGCTGTGACATCTTTGCACTCTACTGAGGGTGAAAAAGTGAGACTCTGTCTCAAAAAAAAAAAAGATGGGACATAGAGCAGAGCAGCACTTTGCCACCATCCTCCTGTCTCCTCCCTCAGCCGGCACTGGCGGCAATGGAACCGCATCTTTCGCTGGAAGTGCCACGACATAGTGAAGTCCAAGGTCTTCTACTGGCTGGTGATCCTCATCGTCGCCCTCAACACCCTGTCTATCGCCTCAGAGTACCACAACCAGCCTCTCTGGCTGACTCATCTGCAAGGTGAGACAGAGCAGAGTGAAGCCATGAAGAGAGTGATGTGGTTTGATGTCAAAACCAGCCAATGGCACCATGGGTTTTGCGGAAGAGGTCAATTAACTATTGACATCATTTTCTAAAATTATCAACTATTGGTGCTGGGTCATGTCTAATTATCTCCTTTTACAGTGGGGAAATGGAGACCTCAGAAGGCAAGGTGACACCCCCAACTTTCCTCCTTATGGCATTGTTACTCACTGGGGGCAGTAACAGCAACACACTGGGACAACCTCCGAGCTGCTTGCCCAAGTGTCTGTGCAAATTACTCCAGTTTTAGATCACTAGAAATAAGATGGCTAGTAATTTAACACTCTAAGTATGAAAGTTCAAATTCTACTACAAAAATGGCAGTCTTTCACCAACTATTTATTGAATGCATCCTATATGTAAGTCCTAGAAAAAGAACTCAGAATACAGAGAGCGCTAATACACCACTCTTAACTTGAAGGAGCTAACTTATTCAGAGAAAAAGACAGATAGTAATAGATAATTTTAAGTCAAACCAAGGAGGGCCATGATATACGATAGCAAAAGGAGGCTGACAGAGGAGAGATATTGGAGGCTGCAGATCTTAAAGGATGAGTAAACCAGCCCCAGGCAGTCAAAGGGGGGAGCGGATTCCAGAAGGAAGAGTGTGTACAAAGATAAGAAGATGTAAGACAGTATAGTGATTTCAGGGAGCCCTCAGAACTTTGTATGTGACTATGAGAATGGCAAGATATGTGTTTTCTCATAGGAGGCCTTACATACTTTAATGAAGTGTGGGGACTTCACATGTTAGGCAGTGGAAAGCCAATGAGGAGTTATAAATCAGACTTGAGTGTTGGACAGATCAGTCATGGTGGAAGGTAAACCAAGGGCTTTTAGCAGATGGAGTTGCTGGATGTTCCCCTGTGTACAGAGGTCTAGACTGTGAGAGGAGAGCAGGGTGAAAGAAAAGGAGGACCAATTCCAACAACATGGTGGACAGACTAGGTGCCTTCCCCGCTACAAACACATTACAAGGCTGCATAAGTTAAAACAACAGAATTTCAGAGAGTAAGAAGGAAGTCTTTGGGTGGCAGGTAGTAAATGATCCGAAGCCAGAGTAGTGAGCTAATGTGCTGACTTCCAGGGACATTTTAGGGCTACGTTTAAACCCTAGTGGGTGACAGCTGGGTTCTCAAGACCAATGCAAGGCAGGAGACAGGACCCAGGGCCTGTATGAAAGAGGGAACTAGAACTGACACACCTGCATAGAGCCGGGGCTCTGGAAATGCTGCCACCATGGAAGGGAAGCAAAAATCTCACTGCCCAGGGGCAGTGCCTGTGGCTTAAAGGGTAAGGCTCTGGCCCCATATGCTGGAGGTGGCGAGTTCAGACCCACCCCCAGCCAAAAACCACACACACACACACACACACACACAAATCTCACTGCCCTTTGGGCTGAAATTTATCCTTAATGGAAGCCCTGGGAGGAAAAGAAAGTATCTCAAGTGAAAAATCAAAATCCAGTCTGTGTCCTATATAGGTATAGGATCCCACATGCACCACCTCTCCTGGTACAAGTATCTCAAGCTAAGATAGTAACTTAAAAATCTATTTGCAAACTTAAAAATCTATTTGCAAACAAGTAAAATCCATGGGGTGCCCAACAGAAGCAAATGCAAACCATTCTAAGGCTACTTCTTATCCTAAGGCACATAGAATTCCTGTCAGGAAAAGTGTTTCCTGAAGATCAGCTCACAATAAAAAAATAAAAAAATTATAAACCAGGGCAGGGCCTGTGGCTCAAAGGAGTAGGGCTCCGGCCCCATATGCCAGAAGTAGTGGGTTCGAACCCAGCCCCAGCCAAAAACTACAAAAAAAAAAAATTATAAACCAAATAAAAAACAGAGCCACCCCAAGGAATAGCCCTCAGGCACAACTAACAGAAGCTAAGAACCCCTAACAATAGCACAGTGCAAAACAGACTGTTTTAAAAGATGAATAGAGGTAAAAGAAGGAAAAGAAATAGAAGATCATCTTTTTCTTTGGGAAGAAGATAGGGAAAAGCTACAGATCAGATTAATTCATCTATTTGTTCATTCATTCATTGCAACCAGTCTTCTTGGGAACCCCTTTAATATGCCAAACACTCCTGCCAATGCATTGTCAGTGACCAGATGTGAAGATGTGATTGAATACTAGCCACCAAGAGGACTGAGAGAAGGGTTTGAGGTTCATGGCCTACGCAGATAAATGGATGGTCATACCACTTAATGAGATGGGAAAGATGACCAATGACGAGGTATTTTTGATAGGTGGGGGAGGATGGGCAGTGTCCAACAGCTTGGTCTTGGGCATGTTGAGTTTGAGGAGCATCTGAGGCCTCCCAATAGAAATGTCAAGGAAGCAGATGGAAAAATAGATCTGGAACTCAGCAGAAAGGTCTGAGTTGAACATACGAATCTGGGCAGCATTGGCAGGGATGGAAATTAAAGCTATGGTCTTAGATAACATCATCACCAGGAGTAGTGTATACTCAGGTGAATAGCTCAAGTCCAGCATTTAATGATTTGCTATTTCATCGCACTGAACTTATGGCTATAGTTGCTCCAAAAGCAGTGGCAAGAGAGTCCCCACAAGGGAGGGCCCCAGATTCCCTGGGAATTCCAAAGAAAGAAGCACTCAATGCCAGGGTGATCCATCCAAAACATTTATATATTAGAGGAACTTACCAAGTGCTGCAGCAATCCTTGCAAAGATCAGAAGAAGAAAAAGAGTAATCTACCTAGACATGTCCACAGCAAGGGGTCAGGGAATGGGGTTTATGTGAGGTTTAAGGATCTTGGCCTAGGGCTGGGGCCAGTTTCTTTCAGGGTTTTGGGGAACAACCTAGATACCTGGGAATCTTCAATCCAGTTTGGGTTCAAGCCTACTGAGAAAACCTACACCTGGCCAGGTCACAGAATGGTCAAGGCACTCTGTGATCTGTGGTCAAGACATAGAAAGAAAGCAAAGGGAAGTGGGAGACCCTACACTTGCTGATGTAAAGAATGCATCTGCAGGGAGGCTTAGGAGGACCCAGAGAAGGAGAGGAAATGCAGAAAGATATGGTACCAGAGAAGCCAAGGGCAGGGACTGTTTGAAAAAGTAGGAGGATGGCCAATGGTGCCCAGTATGGCTGGGAGGTCAGGAGAAGGAGGGTTATAATGTCCACTGACTTTGGCAACATGGATTGATGCCCCTAGAGGGAGTCGTGTTGATGGAATAACAAGAGCGGATCCAGACAGGGACAGCCAAAGAGCATATAGGCAGACAGGGTGTGAAGAAGTGAAGAAAACAATACAGCCAACTCTTGGGAGTGTGTCATGACAAGGGAGGGAGAGCTAGGACAGAAGAGGGAAGGAACGTGGGAGAGACTTGGGTTTTCCAAAATGGCAGTGGAGTCCGGGTGTGGTGGTTCACACCTGTAACCCTAACCCTCTGGGAGGCTGATGCAGGAGAGTTCAAGACCCACCTAAGCAAGAATGAGACCCTATCTCTACTAAAAATAGAAAAATTATCTGGGCTTGGTGGTACACCTGTAGTCCTAGCCACTTGGGAGGCTGAGGCAGGAGGACTGCTAGATCCAGGAATTTGAGGATAATGCCACTGCACTCTACCCAGGGACAGAGCAACAGAGTGAGACTATGTCCCCAAATAGAAAAATGATGGCAGTGGGAGGGTCTCTCTGAAAGGATGAAGTTCAATAGTATAGGAAAGAAAAGGATCATTAAGAATGGGTTTCCCAAAATGGGGTGGGAGGGCCTAAAGGGATATGTATATATTTTATGTAGGTGTGGGGATCCCTCTCCACGAGGACAGAGGAGGTGCACAGCGATAAGAAGGTAGCAGGGCTTCATGGGGTTAAGCAGAATTAAAAGTAATAAAACTTTCTTCCATTAATTATGGTGTGGTTTCGCTTGTTAGAAATCGGTGGACAGGCCGAGTGCGGTGGCTCATGCCTGTAACTCTAGTACTCTGGGAGGCCAACGAGGGTGGATTGCTTGAGGTGAGGAGTTCAAGACCAACTTGAGTAAGAGCAAGACCCCATCTCTAAAAATAGCCAGGCATTGTGGTGGTGGGGGGGCGCACCTGTAGTCCCAGCTACTTGGGAGGCTGAGGTAAGAGGATCACTTGAGCCCAAGAGTCTGAGGTTGCTGAGAGCTATGAGGCCACGACACTCTAATCCGGGTGACAAAGTAAGACTCTTATCTTAAAAAAAAAAAAAAAAAAAAAGAAGTAGAAGAGGAAGAAATAAGTGGACAAAATTCACCAGGTTTTACTGGAGTTTGAAGGTAAAAAGACATCCACGGTGCCTTGGACACATGGTGAGGGTGTCCTGGGCAGAGGCTGAGTCGGGAGGAGGGGGGCTGGTGCTGAGGCTCAGAGGCAGGAGAAGGGAGGAGACCAAGGCTGAGTCGTGCCGCCCACCCTGCAGACATTGCCAATCGGGTGCTGCTGGCCCTCTTCACCATCGAGATGCTGATGAAGATGTACGGGTTGGGCCTGCGCCAGTACTTCATGTCCATCTTCAACCGCTTCGACTGCTTCGTGGTGTGCAGCGGCCTCCTGGAGATCCTGCTGGTGGAGTCGGGCGCCATGACACCCCTGGGCATCTCCGTGCTCCGCTGCATCCGCCTGCTGAGGATCTTCAAGATCACCAAGTGAGCCAGGCTGGGGCCCTGGGCCAAGCCACCCGGTCTGGTCTGTGCCCATCCCATCTCCATCTCCCCTGGCCTGGGGTCTGTGCAGGTCCCCTGCCCTGGACTTCCCTCCCTCTGCAGAAAAGGAATTACTTCCCCCTTTTGAACTCATTGCTCTGGTTTTTCTCTCACCATCATCTATGGCAGGGCAGGGGAGAGGGATCAGTGGGAAAGAGAAAAGGGAAAACTGGGAGAGAGAAGGGAAAGGAAGAGAGGCAGGGAAAGGGGTGGGAATGAGAGAGGAGGCGGCGAACAGGACGAAGAGAGGCTGTCAGGAGGGGAGGGAAGGGGAGGTGTGTTTGCTGACTTGCAGGTGTTTACTGTGTGTGCCCGAGAGAGTGGTCCTTACTCTCACAGGGCTTTTCTCCCAGTGGGAGGATCAGACACTAATCCATAGTCCTGCTAACGAGAGTGAAATGATAAGTGCTCTGGAGGAGGGAGACGCCCTCAGCCCCAGGCTGCCCTCTCCCCTCTGTGCCCCACCAGGCCTGAGCCTTCCTCAGCCCCCTCACCTCAGGAGCACAGGTCAGAGGGGCCTGGCTCCTCCTCACCTGGTGGTGTCTCTCCCTGCAGATACTGGACATCGCTGAGCAACCTGGTGGCCTCCCTGCTCAACTCCATCCGTTCCATCGCCTCCCTGCTGCTGCTGCTCTTCCTCTTCATCGTCATCTTTGCCCTCCTGGGCATGCAGCTTTTTGGGGGCAGGTATGATTTTGAGGACATGGAGGTGCGGCGCAGCAACTTCGACAACTTTCCCCAGGCCCTCATCAGCGTCTTCCAGGTAGGATGTCTGCTTACACGTTCTGCCCTCTGTGTGCTTGCCAATCCTGCTTCTCGTCCTTCAAGACCAAGGTGGGCACCACCTCCTCCAGGAAGCCTTCTCTGATCTCCTGGTTGAGTTCAGTGTCCTTCTCCAGGCTTCCCATCATCTGTGCTTCTCTCCTCTGTAATGCTTGCCGGTCTGCCTCATCTGCTGGATCTGTGCCCAGGTGTCTGATTTGTCTTTGTCTCTGGTGTTTAGCAGAGTACTGGCCCACAGGAGGGTAACAGTTCCCAAATGACTAGGTTTGGGGTGGCTGGGAGCTCGAGTATGCTTTCCCTCCCACATGCTGCTCAGATCTCAGGACGAAGTCAAACAAGGGAAGTCTTCCCTCCCCAAGGCTGGGAAAGCCCGAGAAGCCACCCAGGGGAGCATGGCTATGACTCAATGAGAGGCTTCAGAGTCACAGGCCTTCCAGAGGAGCCTTCTTAGTGCAGAGTATGGTAATGCTCCTCGCTGGGATAGCCAGTACCCCGTGAGGGACAGCACCCTGCTGTGCCAGCGAGAGGGGCAGTGTGTGGTCCTCAGGAGACCCTGTGGCTCTGCCCTCTTTTTCTTCCATTCACCTTGCTGGCTGGTCAGGCATCTTGCCTTTCAAGGGACTTGACATTTCACACCACTGGATGACAGAGGCCTGGGTGGGTGCAGTACAGTTAAGCTCTGGGATTAGAAAAGGAAAGGGGAGTGGTAAGCTCACAATCCAACTCCTTGGTCCTGGGAACCGTTATTAGCTTTTAGATCATTGGAAGAGAAGTGTTAAGGACATGAGGGTCACCTGGCCCATGGAATAAAGAGAGGGAAGTTCTGGGAGGACTGTAGAGCTGGAAGAGGTCTTTGGACTTGTGGACCCAACAGAAGACTCCTGTCTCCCTATGTTTCCATGCGCTCATTCCTCCCTCTCCCCCTAGATCCTGACAGGTGAAGACTGGACCTCTATGATGTACAATGGGATCATGGCATATGGAGGGCCATCCTACCCTGGCGTGCTTGTGTGCATTTACTTTATCATCCTTTTCGTCTGTGGCAACTGTATCCCCTGGGAGCAGAGTGCAGAGAAGTGCTAGGGAGGGGGTCAAAGGTGCCCACTTCCTAAGCAGTCTGGCCCTCTGGCTGGAGGGGAGCTCCCAGGCTCATGGGGTCAGGGATAGGATATAACAAAGGCTGGTATAGCTATAAGATAATTCCTTCTCCCAGTAAGGTTAGAGAACCACAGGGGTGGTTGGTTACAGGTAGAATTACTATCCCATCAAGGTCGGTGAGCCTAGAGCAAGTTAAAAGGGAGAACAGGGCTTTACCAAGGCACAGTGAGATGGTGGGACAGCTCACTGAAAAGGTTCAGAGGCACACCAGGAGAAATCAGGACCTTGTGGCCAGGGGTGGTCAGTCTGAGCATTAGAACCAAAAAGATTGAGACAGGACAGGCCAAGGGATGAGATGGACTGATGGGAGGGTTTGGTGGCTAGGGCCAGAGAGGTGCTGTGCCTGAGTGATCCTGGTGTGATATTATGGGTAGTGGGGAGGGAGGGCACCATTGTCCCTGGAGCTTATGGGTGGCTAGTGTCCTTCGCACTTTCTTTGCTTCTTTGGCCCCTCACAAAGGGGCTGGGATTAGTTATGGGGAGGAAATGGATGGGCTTCAAGGGCCACAGTGGATTCTGGCTCCATCATGGCTACTCTCTGCAGAAAGGCTTCCCTGAGGACTTTCCTCTGTGTCCTGGGACCCACATCTCTCCGTGGGGTAGTTCTGGCAAGAAAGGCCCCGACTACCCCACCAAGGGAATGGCGTTAAGTCCTGCCCACACACAGACAGTGAAGACTCTTGCCCCAAAGGCTTCCCTTCTACCACAACCCAAGACTCCTTAGCTGATCCCCCTCAGATATCCTGCTCAACGTCTTCCTGGCCATTGCTGTGGACAACCTGGCTGAGGCAGAGAGCCTGACTTCTGCCCAGAAGGCCAAGGCCGAGGAAAGAAAACGCAGAAAGATGTCCAAGTGCGTACTGTGTCGTTAGAAGGGAGGGATCTGGAGGGTTTGGCTGATTGTGGCCGTGGACTCCCTGGGACCTAAGAGCAGAGGCTTCATTCCATGACACCTGCCCCAGTGGGCAGACTCCTGCAATCAGTACATGAGAACGATTGACCTCCTCTGAGGTGTTTCTGCGGGCAGGACGAGAGGCAGACTGGCCTTCTGGACAGACAGGCCTCAGGACGTGCTGCCCAGTTAGAGCCAGGCAGGTGTGGCCAGGCTTTCCTGGGGAGGAATACTGGAGCCTCTCCTCCCAACCCTGTCACCTAGTCACTGCGCTTCTGGAAGGGAGCCATTTCCCTGAGCTCAGTCATCCCCTCTTCTGTGAAGTGGGCATTGACTTCTCAGCTTCTTCACAACTCTCCCCACCTGTGAGTTAGTCGCTTTGTCGCCTGGGACTGGAAGCAGACGTCTTGTCTTCTAGACAGTGTTTCTTAAACTCTCACTGGAAATGGATCATCTGGAGTTCTTGTTAAAATGCAGATTTTATTTCAGCTGTTGTGAGGCAGGGTGTGGTTGAAGGTCAGGTGCAGCAAGCTCCCAAGTGGCCCCAAGGCTGCTGGTCAGAGGATGGGGCTTTGAAAAACTAGGTTCTAGACAAAGGCCTGCTTTTTCCCACACACTTGCCCGAAGGGATGGGAAGAGAAAGAGAAAGAAAGACTAGCAATGAACTCCAGACACTTCCAAATAACCGGAGCCACCTTGTGCAAACCATGCTTCCCTTCTGTGAAGGCTGTACAAACCAGGTACAGGGCCACTAACCACCCATTCACTACCAACAAACGTACCTGTGGCTGACACTAAGCTACAGGCCCAAGCTGTGCACCAGGCCCGCTCATCACAGAGAAAGCACTTGCCCTGGCCTCCTGACCTTCCTGTCTTGTTGTGTCCAATGCCACTCCTTCTCCTTCTTCCACGAGGGGAGCTGCTGGGTGGGATCCTCCTGAGGGTGTTGGAATGCTAAGCAGATCCCCGAGAACTCTCTTGTTCGGTTTTCAGTTTGGGTTTCCTTGGTTTTCCAACTCAGGGGTCTCCCAGACAAATCAGAGGAGGAGAAGTCCATGATGGCCAAGAAGCTGGAACAGAAACCCAAAGGGGAAGGCATCCCCACCACTGCCAAGGTGAGCACTGGGGGGTTTGCAGGTATGATGGGGGTACTCTTAAGTCCTCACTGTTTTTTGCCCAGTACCCCAGGGCTCAGGAGGAGTAGGGTGGGGAGGAAGGAGAGTGGTCATCTGCCCAGCTGTCCTCCAGGGGAGGGCATCTTCCTGCATTCTGTTGGAGGTAGGTCAAAGGGTACATCTCCCCCAAGGAATCTGGTATTAAGAGCATAGACAGCCCAGTCTGGAATTTCCTTAAAGTCCCAGCTTCCCACCCCAGAGCAAGAAGGTGTCTCCTCAGCTGACACCTGCTATTTCATTGAGAGGCCCAAACTGGCTCCCACCATTTCTAGCCCTGCCCTGCTCACTCCAGCTGGGCTCTGCTCAACATTCCTGAAGATGGGAAGTGTAGTTCAAAGGGTCAAGGAACGGGGTCCCAGAGGGGCTGGAGATCCTGGCCTGAGGAGCTCGATTCTCTTTTGGAGAATCAAGCAGGGGTTACATGAAGACAGACTCAGATAGGCCAAGGTCTGGACTTAGGAAAGTTGTCTGACCTTGCTGGACCTGGGGATGATCATAATATTATGTCCTCACAATGGAGAGGTGATTAAGTGAGCTGAAAACTCATGATGGAGGGGTGATTAAGTGAGCTGAAAACTGCACTGACTTTCCAGTACGTGATCAATAAATGGAAACCGCAACTTTAAAAAAAAAAATCATTATTTTCCTTATGTTGCTTCCTACAGCTGAAAATCGATGAGTTTGAATCTAATGTCAATGAGGTGAAGGACCCCTACCCCTCAGCTGATTTCCCAGGTGAGGATCCTTGAGGCTGGTCTGAGCAGGGTGCTAGGGAGGAGTATTATGGTGCTAAATTCTCCCCATGGGCATCCTCTTGTGTATCCCCTACCTGGACCCCTCCAGGTGAGGATTAGAACATTGGAGACATCCCTTCTGCACCTAGCCTTCCAAATAAGCCATCTTCCAGTTTTCCTTTCCCTGTAATACACAAATGGAAAACTCTACACATTTTAAATTCATGTAATTCAACAAGTATTTATTGAGTGCCAGCTATGTGCTTCAGTGCTAAGGACTCACAGATACACAAGTCTTCCCTGCCCATCACCCAGAATGGACCACAAGCGAGGGGTGCCCATCTGTGTGGTGATGGGGCAGAATGCTCAGCATCCAGTGAGCAGGATCGGGGCTGGACTGATGGAGGAATAGAGCCATGACTGGCATTGTGGGAAAATCCAAAAGAAGGAGATGAGGGTGGGATGTAAGACACAGCCATGAATGAACTACAAAAATCTTGTAAGTGCAAATAACCGGGGACTGCTGCAGAAATCCCGTTCATCTGGACCAAGGAGAGGCCACATGGAGGAAGCAGAATCGGGTTGGAATAATCTGAAAAGACCACCTGGAAGAGCCCTGAAGCCCAAGAGTTCTCTCTTAGCTCACTCATGGGTCCTGTGGAGCACTGGGTCACTGGGGCAATTCTACCTCTATTTGTGCAATCAGCTAATTACCCCAGTATACTCTAAGCTCCAAGGGGACTTTTCGTGGTCCATCTGGCATAGTGTTTGGCACAGAGCAGGCACTCAATAAGTAGAATGAATGAATGAAAAGATTTTGCAAAGTGTGGGGAGAATGGAGCTGGTATTAGTGAGACTTACATTCTCCAAACATCTACAAGAAGTGAACATTTGTGTTTTCACTTTGAGCTATTTCCTCTAATAATGATCTTCCCTTAGATGGGAGTGGCTGGTGTGCCATGACAGGTTGGTTCACATAGGAAATCCCAGGTCAGGGAAAGGGAAGAGGCTAGAAAGAAGAGAGGTGGGAGAGAGCAGAGGGCATGTGGGCTGGGCCATTGGGAGAAAGGTCTTACCAAGGGGGCTAGCTGTGTTTACATCTTGCTTCTTTCTAAAGATAATTTGCAATGGCTTACAACACAAGATATATACAGCAAATTTAACAAAATGTCCATAGACAGAAAAAATAAGAATTAAGGGGAAGAAAGGATACAAATATGCTAATTCTAAGAACTAATAGTCTGCAATTAAGCATGAAATGTATCTCTGGGGTCTATGGCAGCCTGGACAAGACAGGAAGTGTCAAATTAGGACATAGGAAGAAGAAAGTGTTCTCACTTCTCAGGGGAACAGGAAAATTAGACTGTGATTTGGGAACACCCAGGTGATGGTTCATGACGAGTCCCATGATGGAGTGAGTGAAATACATTAGCTTTTGGCTTCCTAGAGGCCCTTGGTGACAAGGGCAGGGAAGAGACAAGTGTCAGGGGAGGGAACCAAGAGGAACCCCAACTTCAGACAGTGCCCCCAGTCTGATCACTGAATTCTCTCATCCTGGTACTCAGCAGCCCCTTGAGAGGCCATGAGATCCAGGGAATATGCCTGGGATGTCTGTCTCCTCATCCACCCCCACCCCATCCCTGCATCTGCCACAATCCTGGGGACTGGCTAAAGCTCAAAATGTATCGATTGCTTTTTTTCCATACTGGCAGTTTCTGTCTGCAATTATTATTTTCAGAATCCTAGCCCAGAAGAGGTCCCCAGAGTCTATTTATTTCCACAACCTCCCCCTCACCCCTGCCACATCAGTTTCACAAATTGGGAAGCCGAAGCTTAGGAAGAGCACAGACCTGCCCAGCACTGCAGAGCAAGTTAGGGCAGAGCCAGGACTAGAAGCAGGTCTCCTCATCTGAAACAGGTCGCCCACCCCCACCCCAGACCTATGAATAGTTGAGGCAGTGTCGATGCAGCCTTGACACAGAAGATGCAGCTGAAAGGCTCCTTTGGCTTGCTCCTAGCCCTGCTTCCAGAAAATTCTGGGCCTGCCTCATCTACTGATAGCTCAAACCGTCTTGCTTCAAAGAAAGGGAGATGCTGGGCCAGACCCTAGTGTCCCACATTGGCCTGATTCCTCCTTTGCTAGCTGGCTGCTGCAGGGGTGCCCAGGAGGGCTCAGGGGCGTAGCAAAGTACCAGAAGACATCTCTTCACTTCTCCCCCTCCCTCCACAGGGGACGATGAGGAAGATGAGCCTGAGATCCCAGTGAGCCCCCGACCACGCCCCCTGGCAGAGCTACAACTGAAAGAGAAGGCAGTGCCCATTCCCGAAGCCAGCTCCTTCTTCATCTTCAGCCCCACCAATAAGTGGGTGGTCCCTTGGCTGCTGTGTGGGGTGACTGCAGAGGCTCCCAGAGAGATCTGCTTCTCTGCCCTCAAAAGACCTTCTGAATCTCCATGCCTGCGATTACACTATGAGAAACTCATTCTTTTAGCTTAAGATCTTCTCCCTGTTTAAAATGCTGGTATCTCTGGGAGAAGTAATGCTTAACCTTATCAGTTACTTACATCTAAGAGGGGCCATGTGTGTTGGTTCCTTTCTGAGAGCAGTTTTAAAACAGGGCCTGGGGATGAGAGTGAAGGCTTCATTTATCAGCTTCATCATTTTACACCTTTAAAATATACACAGACCTATAGTCTTCATGGAGTTTCATCTGTCCACCTGACAGAGATCAGCCTGCCTCATTATTTTGGTGGGAAGCCTCAGGGTAGTGGTACATTGGGGTACAGGGCAGGTGGGGGAGGGGCCTAGTTGGGACTAAGGCGGCAGAATGAAGGGGATGAGGCCCCCTGCAGGTCTAGCCAGAGGGCTCTACAAATGCAAAGCTATGCTGCTCCACTGACGAGGGGGCAGTCAGGGGGTGGACCCAGGGTCCCTCTGTAGCACAGAGGCTGGTGTGGCCTGAACATCCAGCTGCTCACACCTCTCCCACCCCCCAACCCTGCCCCACCAGGATCCGCGTCCTGTGTCATCGCATTGTCAATGCCACCTGGTTCACCAACTTCATCCTGCTCTTCATCATGCTCAGCAGTGCTGCTCTGGCTGCCGAGGATCCCATCCGGGCTGATTCCATGAGGAATCAGGTGATGGCAACCATGTCCTGTGTGCCACCGAGCACCTCTGCTGCTTTCTAGTCTCAGCCACCTCTAAACCTCACTCCAGTGCTCAGAGTTCAGCTGTAAGCCCTTGTGGCTCCAAGCACCAGAGTTCCTTAGAGTTTAATTCCTTGGGGCCAGGACTGTCCTCTCCACTCCCTCTGAACAGTGCTGGCTCCCCGATGCCTGCTTGTGATGCTGGTGATGACAGTGATGTCACTGCCCCTCTCTCTC
Organism: Arctocebus calabarensis; assembly: GCA_963573935.1. NCBI lineage: Eukaryota > Metazoa > Chordata > Mammalia > Primates > Lorisidae > Arctocebus > Arctocebus calabarensis. Next base: position 30,023 of record CAUYON010062738.1, on the reverse strand, counting down.
TTCCTCTCACTGTCTGTTCCCTTCCCTGCCCCATCCCTAGATCCTCAAGCATTTTGACATTGGGTTCACCTCTGTCTTCACTGTGGAGATTGTCCTCAAGGTGAGTGAAAGCTGTGGGACAGCTCTGGGCGTGGGGCTTCCCTGGTGTGGCTCCAGTTTACACACACAGAGCTCACTCAGGGGTGGGAGGGAAGGAGGAAGGAGTGGAAGAAGCGAGACAGACTCAGGACCCAGAAGACAGGACAGGGTTCCAGCTTATCAGTTGGGGTGAGCAGGCCCGTGGGTGTCTGGGTGGCTGACTGGAGAGGTCACGGTGAACCTGTGGCCAGCACCTCTCAGCAGGGGACAGCACTTGTCTCTAAAGCCTTCAGCATTTTTCATATACACAGAAAGCAGAGTTGACTTAAGAATAGACCTGGGAGCTGTGCCTTGTTCCCAGCCTACTGTCACCAGTGGCTAGGAAGGCTTTTCCCTCCAGGAGTTCCAGAGAAGTTCCCACTGCCCTAAGCTGGCCGCTGGCAGCTCTGCCCTATCAGGCCTGTCTCATCTCACTCCTTGCCTATCTTGATGCAAGGGGATGGGGGAATCCTTGGGTTCAATCCATCTGAGGGGGCAGTAGGCTTTGGGGACAGAGGGAGGACCCACCTGTGACTGAAACCCAATAGCCTCAGTCTGAAGATTCACAAACAAGGAGAGGAGAGGGTGACCGAGCCCAAAGAATGGGCCCAGAGAGGCCACAGGATGAAATTGGGAGAGTCTCTTAGTACAGGGCCTCAGCTATTGAAGGAGCTGAGCAGAGGGAGATGGTGGTCTCCCCAAGATCCAGGAGGACTCTGTGGAGTTGGACGCATTAGTCGAAGACCTTGAATTTGGACAGGACCTCATCAGGGACAGGTAGCCAGAGCAGACTACGGGGACAGACAGTAGCAAGTACATTGTAAGGTCTGAGGGCATTATCAAAAGACAGAAGGTGGCCCCTTTGGTCTGGGATGAATTACATATGTGGGGGAGCCTGTTTGCTGTGGCTGGGAAGGCACATTGAGATAAAATCATTCAGGGCCCTGAATGCCAGGAAAGACTTTAACTCTGTCAAACTTTAAAGGCAAAATGTGTTTATGCAAAGGGCTTAGCGGATCATTACAGAATCCATGTATCGAAGACTCTGAAGGCAGGCCACGGACAGGGAGACGCAGAGAGAGGGGAGAGGAGCTGGAGCCTGGTGGGGGTGTTCCGAGGGGATTTCCAACAAGCTTTCTAGGGAGGAGGAATTTTATGGTCCCACAGGAAAGGGGAGCTCTGTGGCTTCATGGGTGGAGATTCAGGGCTCCGTATGGCATGTAAAGAAAGAGACCTGCACTCTGAGAGTATGGCCTGGCCCCAGCTGCCAGTGAGAAGTCCCCATGCTTCAGTAGCCTTGAACAGAGAAAGGAGAAATGCACTCAGGCCACAGCAAGGAGTTATGATAGAGAAATCTTCAGGCAGGCAGGCGACACGCCTCCATAAGTGCTCTTCCTGAGCCGACCAGAATGAGAGGCCCTTGATGGTAGGGGACAGGCCTTTTCCTTGAGCCCCTCCCCACCTGGGGTGCTGTCTCTCTCCCCAGATGACTACCTACGGAGCATTCCTGCACAAGGGCTCCTTCTGCCGCAACTACTTCAACATGCTGGACCTGCTGGTGGTGGCCGTGTCCCTCATCTCCATGGGACTTGAGTGAGCAGTGCCAGGGCCTCAGACTGGGCGTCCCATCAGCTCTGGTTGGTGGGCACCGTGTCATGAGAGAAGGGTCTCTCGGGGCCACTGATGAGGGTGGGGGAATCCTTGGGTTCTCACCAAGTGGGAATAAAGTGACATGTGGAGTGGGCATGGCCTTATCCTAGAGACTGGCAGGTACGCTTTGCCCCATGAGCCGCACATCCCCTGGACTGGGGCCAATGCCTGTCTCAAGCCACCCACAGAAGTCCATATTCTGCTACCCGAGTGAATGAGAGCACTGGCCTAGGCAGAAGGGATGGCTTTAGCCAGGGGTAAGGTGCACATGCACAGCTGGAGCAAAGGGGCAAGAAGGCCAGAGTGCCTTCAGGCAGAAAGGCAGCCGTGTGAAGAGCAGGTGGCAGGAGCCAGGTTGCACAGCAGACCTGTCTGGCTGGAGCAGGCCGCCATCAGCCCCACACCTCTCCTCCCTCCCCCAGGTCCAGCGCCATCTCTGTGGTGAAGATTCTGAGGGTGCTGAGGGTGCTCCGACCCTTACGAGCCATCAACAGAGCCAAGGGGCTGAAGGTGAGAGGGAGTCTGGGAGGAGCCCAGGGAGAGGGAAGAAAGAGACTGCAGGTCTGACTCCAGAAACAGCCCAGCCATTGCCGGGACACCTGTCTCATCTCCTTGGCTAAACGGAGTAGGCACGAGGCTGGGGCAGAAATGCTTCCTCACCAGCCTCTCTCTGCCTTTAACTCCCTGGGAGGCAGCAAGTCTTGCACTTTGGGGTTCCCTAGGCTGGTGCACACCCAGCCCCCATCATCCCCTCTGTCCCCAGCACGTGGTGCAGTGCATGTTTGTGGCCATCAGCACTATCGGGAACATCGTGCTGGTCACCACCCTTCTGCAATTCATGTTTGCTTGCATCGGTGTCCAGCTCTTCAAGGTGAGGCCCTACCTGTGCAAGCAGCTTCCCCTCAATTCCCCAGCCCCGGGGCCAGTTCTCAAGCCAAGGCAAAAGCCATCGATGTCCCCTTCTCTAAGCAAAAGAAGCCCCAAGGGATAAAAACAGAGGTCTTTGAATGCAGAGGGTTTTGAGGCTAAGATACAGCCAATCTAGATCTGATTTCTTAGGTAATGTCACCCCTGGCCACTTTGGCTCTGCTGTCACCCCTCCCCCGATCACCTTGCCCAGTTCTTCCTGTCCATGCAGCAGGGTTCCTGCAGCCCATGTTCCCAGCTGTTATGTCTGACATCATCCACATCCACCAGGAGCTTCTAAGGGTGGGAGTCTGTCATGTCACTTCTGGAGCCAACCTTATTGTGTTCCCGCTTTCCTGGGAGAACACAGTTATTCAATTTCCTCTCTGGGACTCAGCCCTATGAAGGTTCACCTCCCACAGAGCTCTGATTGCCAGATGCCTCTGGCTCTGAGATCATCTTCAGGATGCGGCCACTGATACTTGAACATATCACCAATGTCCTTGGTACACAATTGCTCCTACCATCAAATCATGGTCATTTAAAGTCATCATGATGTAACCTTAGTCAGTCTTAGACATGCAATGGCATCATCTTACAGTCATTCATTCATGCAACAAATACATACAGAACACTTTCTCTATATTTGGATTAGTCACAGCCAAACCCTCCCTTAATGGCTCAGCGCCAGTAGCAGAGTGGTTATGGCACCAACCACATACACCAAGGCTGGTGGGTTCAAACCCAGCTGGGCCAGCTAAACAACAATGACGACTGCAGCAAAAAATAGCTGGACATTGTGGCGGGCGCCTGCAGTCCCAGCTTCTTTGGAGACTAAAGTAAGAGAATTGCATAAGCCCAAGAGTTTGAGGTTGCTCTGAGCTATGACGCCATAGCACTCTACCAAGAGCAACAGCTTGAGACTCTGTCTCAAAAAAAAAAAAAACAAAAAACCCTCCCTTAAGGGACAGTCAAGGTGGGGTTCCCTGAGGACCTTTAGGAGGACAGATCCTTGAGGAGTGGCAGTGCTTAGAGTAGTCCAGCCACACTGCCAGCTGCATATGACCTTCTCCAGCTGGCCCAGTTGAGGGCTATACACGCCCTGTCACCCAGCCTCCTCCTCTACAAGGCTTGGATTTCTGGAAACCCTATAAGGGTAGAGTCTGTGCCTGCCTCATCCCTTAGCTTGGCACTTAGCCTGGGGTCTTGTACTCAGGAGGCCACCAGACACTCTTCCTGCAGGAATGAATGAGGAGCTGCCTTTCTTTCAGTTCCTTGTCCCTTCCAGTCAAGAGCAGTTGCCTTTTAGCACCCTGATCCCCTCTCTCCTTTAGACTCTCATCAAAAGAGCCCCAGTTCCTGCCTCTGCAGGTCATAGGAACAAACACATCAGTTACAACCGGCATTTAATATCACATTTTACCCTGTGTGTACTTGTCACCTGCATTCCATGGTCTATCAAAGAGTCTAGCTTTGCATTCCACATTAAACTGGGTGTTTGGTGTCAGGTGCCCATCCTGCCGGTGACAGCTGTGTCCACTGCCTGCTTCTCCCTGGCATTACCCACCCCGCCTTCACCTGCTGCTTCAGCAACCATAAAAAGGGGTTGTGATAGGAACAGCACAATCCCGTGTTGGGTAAAAGGATGGGGGAAAGGGACAGCTGTGCCTTTAGCTGGTCCTGTGTCATTAACCTAGGGCAGGTTTCCCTCTCTGGGCCTTGAAACTGGACCAAAATCTATGAATTTCCTATCTATTTTAGCCACATTGAGACCTAGCAATCGACTACTTTGTTGACACCCAATCTTTTGCAGGTATCCAGTATGAGGCACAGATACAAAGAGCAAGAGCTCTGGCTGCACTCAGTATGGAGGGCACAGAGCCTGCCTGCTCCCCTCCCCTGGGTGGGGGGACACTGAGACCCCTGCTCCATTCTGAGACAAGCTGGATCGGCAGCACCCAGCTGGGCTCCGCTTCTGCAGCTCCCATGCCCACTCCAGCCCTGAGGGCACAGGGCTGACAAGAGGAGGAAGGTGGGAGGGTGGGAGGTGGGTAACCCTCTGACTTGTCACAGGGAGCTCCAAGAAGGCCTTCTGCAGCAGCAGGGGAGCTGGGGGTGCCAGAGACACAGCTCCTCAAGGGAGAGGCAGGGCTCAGCTGTGTTCATACCTCCATCTGCTCAGCCCAGCCTGGGGTGCTCAGCAATTGCCCACTTAGGGCACTGTGTTCTCATCCTTGGCAGCACCTAGGCCAGGAGAAGCCCATGGGGAGCCATGCGAATGGATGATGGGGAAGGAGGAGGACTATTGAGGGCCCTACCCCAAGGAGAAGGCCACCTCTCTTACAGGAAAGGGTGGGCTCCTCCATCCAGATGCCCCATTTTCTCTTCTTCCTCCACCATTCACTTCCATGGCCCACTTTCCTATCCTGTTTCCATGACAACATGCCTCCTCCTGGATGCAGGGGAAGTTCTCCAGCTGCACTGACTTATCCAAGATGACGGAAGAGGAGTGCAGGTGCGCCGTGCTCTGCTGGCTGAGGGTACAGGGTGGGCGGGCACCAGGCAGGGGCCCTTCAGGCTGGGAAGTGGAGGCCCTGGGCCTTGAGGCACAGGAGGAGTATTCACAGGAGCTTGGGCTTGCCCAACAGGGCACCCTCTGGTCCAGATCTGGACCTTCATTTCTCCTGCACATTCGGCACCCAGGGCCCAGGGGATATGGTGGGGCGGAGGCTGCCCCTTCACACCCTGTGCAGTGACTGGCCTCCCTGCCTCAGGGGCTACTACTACGTGTACAAGGATGGGGACCCCACACAGATAGAGCTTCGTCGCCGTGAGTGGGTGCACAACGACTTCCACTTCGACAACGTGCTCTCAGCCATGATGTCCCTCTTCACCGTCTCCACCTTTGAGGGATGGCCTCAGTGAGTGAGGGTTGGGGCCTGGATCCCACACGGCATGGTCAGGGTAGTGCCAGGGAGCCTGCTGGCCCTTCTGCAGGCCCAGGGCAGGAGCTTGGCACACTGCCCTGACTCTCTGACGGCTTATAAGACTAGGGTGCCAAAGCAGTGCTGACCAGGGTGCTCTGACAGACATACCCAGTCTCCTGCTGCTCTGCCCACAAGGGAGCTCTTCTGACTGATTAGGACAGAGGAGGCACTCCATGGAAAGGCAGAGCCATTCCACAATGGGGTCCAGCCTTCTCTGGCCTAGCCCTGACTTCAGCTCCATCGCTTGACTGTTTAGAAAGCTCTCTGTCCCACAGCCCCAGTTCAAACCATCCTCTCTTCTCTGCCCACCCTAAGGCTGCTATATAAGGCCATAGACTCTAACAAGGTGGACGTGGGCCCCATCTACAACAACCGAGTAGAGATGGCCATTTTCTTCATCATCTACATCATCCTCATTGCCTTCTTCATGATGAACATCTTTGTGGGCTTCGTCATCGTCACCTTCCAGGAACAGGGGGAGACCGAGTATAAGAACTGTGAGCTGGACAAGAACCAGGTGCCGGGGCCACCTGCTGAAGAGGGAGGGCAGGGCCCAAGCAGCTTCCTGCTGGCCTCAGCTCCAGATCTAGCCAGCAAAGCGAGTCCTAGGGTGAACCCAGAGCCTGTATTTGATGCCAAGCCTCATCGTCTATGCACCCCACCTCATCTCCAACCTGACACATACAAGTTGGTAGAGTATGTGTGTGGGTGGTCTTCTCATGGAACCCCAGGGATACCCAGAGAAAGGAATACCGTTCAAGCTCCTGGGCTGCTCTAAAGCCATGGTTGGAATGGGCTGTGATAACTCAAGGGGAACCCAAGGGCCCACTGGAGTCATTCCCTTAAATAGTACAGAGTCCCTCAGCCATAGCTTCTGGCCACAGCTGCTCTTGACTCGCCCAGAATGTAGGGACCTCGCCCATGGAGGAGGTCATAGAGAAGGAAGGGAAAGAGCAGCCTCTCGGTGCTGACCTGTCCTGTTGTGTGTGTGACAGCGCCAATGTGTGCAGTATGCCCTGAAGGCCCGCCCACTGAGGTGCTACATTCCCAAAAACCCATACCAGTACCAGGTGTGGTACATCGTCACTTCCTCTTACTTTGAATACCTGATGTTTGCCCTCATCATGCTCAACACCATCTGCCTGGGCATGCAGGTAAGGGACCCCAGAAGACCTGGCATCTGGGTGTGGCAGGGGAGTAGGGAAGTTCCCGAGTGCCCCTGTAGACATCTCCTGTGCACCGCATTAGTCAGGTGCTGCACAGAAGAGAAGTGGACCTTGTCACCGAGGCACTTGTAGTTTATCCTGGAGGCAACTTAAGCAGACAAATAGTGTGGTCACTCTGCAAACAGGCAGCTACCACTGAAGGAGAAGGGAGTGTAGGAAGTAGAAAGTATTCTCTTTGTGCTTCTTCTACTGCTACAAATCTGGATGGTTGAGTTGGCTGGAGTCTTGTCTCTGGCCTCAAGAAAAATGGGTTAAGTATTCACAGGTGTCTCTCTTAGGAGTTGAGCACCCTTTATAGATAATATCATAATCAGCAGCATCATTATCAAGCCTTAATTAAGCATCTGATTCCTTACGCCCTGTATAAATAGAATTACACAATTAGGCTCCCTGTCCCTAAGAGCCTAAGACACACCCAATGATAAGAGCACACATTGCCAGGCCATGAGAATATGGAAGGAGAATCACCGGGCCAGTAGGCTCTGATTGCACAGAGGACTGTGAGCAATGGCTGTGCTTGGGGCTGAGTCAGGCAGCAGAATCAGGCACTCCTGCCAAGATGTGTGGGGAAAGCTATAGGTCCTTCCGAACTACCTGGAAGGGTTTTGTGAAAAAGGCAGGATTTCATTAGCTTTCTAAACAAGGAAATAGGTTTAACATGGGCCATAGTGGTGAGTCAAGGGGGCCAAAGGTTACATCTTTAAACTGCCTCACCATCACTGGGGGTAGCAGGTGATATAGTAACGTTCATGGCCTTGTGGCTCAATTTCCCCACCAGGAACCAGAGATAATACCAAGTATATATAGAAAGACTAGGTGGAACCTGCCGCAGAGCCCTGCCTAGATGACCTCCCATCTTGGTCATCCCAGAACAGACATGTAAATGAGCTCTGGACAGGACTTGTGAGCAGTGGCTCCTTCCCCTCCTTGTATTACCTCTTTTGTGGTGGTGGTAGCGGGGGTGGGAGTGGGGAGAGGTGGGGGGTTGTCCATAAGATTTGGTGGCGTTCAAGGGATTACTAAAGCAAGCTCCTAGTTCTCTAGGCTAAAACAAAATGGGCAGGGGCTCAAAGAAGGATTGAAAGCTTTCCAGGAAGAGTAGGGGGCTCTGGGAATGCAGTCTGCAGGATGGACAAGCCCACCTCTCCCATGTCCCCTCCACAGCACTACAACCAGTCAGAGGAGATGAACCACATCTCCGACATCCTCAATGTGGCCTTCACCATCATTTTCACCCTGGAGATGATCCTCAAGCTTATGGCCTTCAAGGCCAGGGTGAGTGCCGGGGCTACAGGGCCAGATAAGCAGCTGGTGCCTGGTGGGTGGGCCTGCTCATGGAACACCCACCCAGATCCCCTCATCTTACCACTTCTGCTCCCTGCCTGCTCACCACCTTCAAGTACAGGGCAGGCAGAATTTCAGGCAGCTGGAATTGACTGATGTTGGAAAGATGCCAGCACCTTTTCCCTGACCCCTTCTTCGAGACTACCTTAGATTCCCACCCTCCCTTAAGCTTTCAAAGAATAGGCCCAGCACCAGGGGGAATATCTTGCTCAGTTTCTCTGCTTCCCAAGTCTGTGCCTAGGGTTCCCAGCCCTGTTAGTCTGCACTGTCAAGCCCCAGACAGGATGTGAAGTGGGGTTCAGGGAATGAAAGAATCCTCCATCTCTCCCAAGTCTTGAGTTCCTAGCAAGTTTCCCCTTTCCCTCCTGCCACTTCATCCTCTCAAGGAAGGGAACTAAAGAGCTAAGGGGAGGGGAAAATGGGGTGCGGCTGCTGCAGCGCCTGCTAGAGGTGAGACAGGGTGCCCGGAATTGATCTACTGCAGCCTCTCTGTGCCATCTCAGGTGAGACTGCTGCCCTCTGCTGGCCGCCAGAGCACCTTCCTCCCAGAGCTCACCCACTAGCTCTCCTGTCTCTTCCCTTCCCAGGGCTATTTCGGAGACCCCTGGAATGTGTTCGACTTCCTGATTGTCATTGGCAGCATCATCGACGTCATTCTCAGTGAGATCGACGTGAGTATCAAGCAGGCAGAGCCATCATTGGGGTGGGACTAAGAGCTTGTTCAACATGCTTGGGGTGCCCGCATGTACATGTGGCACCTCAGGGGGTTACAAACATGGAAATGACAAGTTGTGGCTTCTGCCCTCAAGGAGTTACAGTCCTGCAAAGCAGAGAAATAACTCAGACACCAGGTAGACGTGATGAGTGTGCCAGACTGCTGAAAGGAAGAGATATATCATGGAAAGGAGAGGGCATCTCTGGGTGGGATGGTGAGGGAAGGCTCCATGGAGGTGGTGCAACCTGCCTTAAGGAAAGGGAGCAGTGACTGGAGCTATAAAGGAGAACAGAAATATGGGGCAGGATTCCATAGGAGGGGCACAGAGCAGGAAGTGCAAAGCAGGCTCAGGGTGTGTTTGAACTTTATGGAGCAGGCAGTGAAAAGTCACTGAAAAGTCACTGAAAGTTTCTAAACAGAACAGTGGAAGGACTGAAGCCCTGCTTCTAAAAAGGTCATCTAGAGAGGAGGGGCCGGAGGAGAAGAAGTAAAAGTAAGGAATCAGCCATTCATTTATTCCTCAGATACTTGCTAAGTACCTCCCATGTTTCAGGTATGATTTTTATTGCTAGAGATACAGCAAGAAGAAAATTGTGGGGGAAATAGACAATAAATAAATCTATAATGTGACAGGTATGACAAATATTTACCATGAAGAAAAATAAAACATGTTAAGGCCCCAAGAATGGAAGAGAATGGAAGGGTGCTGTCAAGATGCCATTGGAGCAGAGATCTGAGTACTAGTGAACTATGCAGTTGTGGGGGGCACAGTGTTGTTAGGAGTGGGAAGAGCATGTGCAAAGGCCCTGTGGTGGGGTGGGGGGGGTGTTGGCTGAGTTTGAGAACTAGAAGGAGGCCTGTAGAGCTGGAACAGAGAGTAGTAGAGATGAGATGAGAGAGAAGGAAGGGGGGTCAGATCATCTAGGAGCTTGAAGGCCCGTTACAATCTTGGGTTTTATATTCTGAGAGAGATAGGTGCCCTTTTGTAGCTTTAAGTGTGGTCAGACTTTAGTTGTAAAGAACCACTCTGGCTGCTGTGTTGAGAACAAGCTGTAGGGGACATAAGGGCTGACCTGGGAGAGCAGTCGGGAGGTCACTGTAATAATCTAAAGGGGAGGTGACAGGACTGAGGCTGGCTGTGGAGGCTGTGAGAGGTGGTGGAAGGTAAATGGCCCAGGAGCTGGACTAAGATGCTCCAATGGAGGGGATGAGGCGCCGTGGGTGGAAAGAGGAACAGCGGTAGGATCTGCATTGTGGGGTGGGGGTGGAGGGCAGGTGGAGGTTCCAGCCAGAGAGGTCCACATTCAAGATTTTAGAAGTCAGCACCTCCAGAGATGGCTGTGCTGAGGATCTGCTGCTCAGGACACCACAGAGTGAAGAGGGCAGCAGGTGACAGGGTGGAGGAGGTCCAAGAGCAGAGTTGATGCTGAAATCTTATGACAGTTTCCCAAGCAGCACCCTGGGGCTGTGGAAGAAAGAGATGGAGGAAAGGAGGAGACAGGCATTCATCTTTCTGAGCCACCCTAACCATGGCCTTGGTGGTATTCTACCCAACCACTGGCAGACTTGGCCATGGGGAGCCCAGAAGGGGACTAGCACCAAAGCTGGGGGGCTCTGCCATGTGTAGGGCTTCCTTCTGAACTCTCCACTGCTCAATGAAAAACCTTTTAGGCTGTGTCAGCCCCCCGGGGTGAACCTTATGGTGAATGGGTTGGAACGGGGAGGAGCAGCTCTGGAGATGGCTGAGAGGGGCAGGGTGAGGGGAGCAGCTGAGGAAAAGTCTGGGCTCTGTAAGGAAGGAGCCCTTGGCTGAAGCTCCTGAAGGCTGAGCTCTGGCAGGGAGTGGCACCTTCTGGAGACTTGGCTGCCTCACCGGCTGTCTAGTGTGCTAGAGGAGGGCCCAGGGTGGGATCCCTGTGACAGACAAAGCTCCATCTGCTCATATCTCTGAGGGGGCGGGGCTGACGAGAGGCAGGGTGGGCACTGGGCAGAGCCCATGTGAGTGTGTGGGTGCATGTGTGCGTGTGTTGTATATTTCCATCCATGCTCAGTTTTTGCAAAGGACCCCATGGTTTGAGAGCAGCTTCTCACTGCTACAATCAGAGGAGACTTTTAAACAGCCAAAATAAACAGCCCAAACTAAAAATAATTACTTCTTAAAATTTGAGGTCTGTGCAGGAGAAGCTTGAATAAATCAAAACAGTTTCTTTGGTGGTGGAGGACAAGAGGGTGTCATCAGGCCTTATTGATTTTTAGGCACAGCAGACGTTCCTTACCAGTAATGTTTTCACAAACTGGGGAAAGGTCTCGGGAAGCGTGTCAGTTAGAACTTTCTGCAATGGTAGAACTATCTGCCCTATCCAATACAGTAACCACCAGCCACACATGTCTATTGGTCACTTGAAATGTGGCTGGTGAAACTGAGAAACTGAATTTCTGATTTTATTTATTTTGGATTGTCATTCAAATAGCCACATGTGGCTGGTGGCTACCATACTGGATGGCACAGGTCTAGAACACTGGTGGTCATCCTTGGTAGCCTATAAGAATCACCTCTGAGCCTAGCCCCAAGCCCTAAAAGCTGATTTCATTGGCCTGAATGGGGACCCAGCAAAAATAAATATAGATTTTTAAATTTCTCCCTGTGGTTGAAAGCCCAGGGAAAAGCTGCCCAACAGAGTGTTGCTTGATAGGGAAACCGCTTTGCTGGGATTGGTCTACCTGCAGATAATTGGAAGATAAAACAATGACTTTTTTTGACCCAGGACTTTTTAAAGGGCTTCTCCTATAATGTGGCCTAAAGGAGAAGCTTGAAGTAAACAGGGAAAAGTTGCCCCACACACCCAACGCCCACTCTTTACGAATCTTGGTCCCAGTTTTGGTTCTGTGGCAGAGAAGCACCTACTGTGGGGAGATCAGACTCCCCCAGAGGAGCCTTGGCCCTGGAAGAGGGGACTTCCCTGAGGGTCTCCCCCAGCTTTGGAGTGACAGGGATGTGACCCCACTTATAATGATGAGCAGGTACTTTCCAACGCACCCTTTCAGGGATGTCCCCAGTGTCAAGTATCCCAGACGTGCAGGAAGACCCCGAGCCCTTGTTACCTGTAGCTGCCTATGGGAGATGAGAAGGGGCCTCTCTGCGTCCAGTCGTCCCTCCCCGTCTTGCTCCCTTGCCCAGCCTCTTGCCTCACCCCACAGAGCTTCTCCCACCTGCCCCTGATTGACACCATGTGGGGTCCCCTTTCCCTGCCTCTCTATCTCTTTCTCTCTTTCACCCTTCTGTGTGTCTGTCCTTTCTGACACATCTATCTCTTCACCTCCCTCCCTCGTGTCCCTCTTTCTCTCTCTCCTCTCCTTCCCCTCCCCTCGTCTCTTTTCTCCACAGACTTTCCTGGCCTCCAGCGGGGGACTATATTGCCTGGGTGGAGGCTGCGGGAACGTTGTAATTCCAGGCTGCATGGGCCTGCCAGCACGCACGCCCGCCAGCTCCTGCCCTGCGCTCGCATGCCTAGGCCTGGCTGCGGGGATTGCATGGGGTGGATCAGCACTCAGGCCTCCTTCCCCAGGGCAGGCCTCACCAAGGGTCTGGGCTTAGGGTGGGGCAGGGGCTCGGTGGATGGACGTGCATGGAAATTGTGGCTTCCTCATAGCCCTGGGAAATGGAGTGAGGGTTCACTCCAGCCCCCTCTCTGCAGATGGGATCGATCACAGTCCAAAGAGAACTGTGATTGCTGGCAAAGGACCTTAGTGACAGTTCCTCAGGCACAAGGCCTTTGGGGACTCAGGAAGCAGAGCAGGGAGGTCTCTCCCCTTCCAGAGTAATTCGTGTGTCTAAGGCTGGCACAGGGCAAAGGCTTGCCTGGCTTAGAACAGCCGTGTGCAGGGTGGGAGTGATGGGGAGCCGCCACATTGAATTTATGGCAATTGAGCAGCCAAGCTTCGGGGAACCTTTGCACTGGGAGGACACTAGGGGAGGGAGCCCAAGAGGGCCACCAGGCTCCTCAGCTCAGTGGCAGCTTGAGGTGAAAATGAGATGAGCAGGAGGCCCCAGAGGGCAGGCAGTGGGCCTGGCTGCAGCCTCATGCCAGGCTCATCCCTGCTGCTGCCCCTGAGAATGGGCTCACACACTGCAGGGAACCATGTATCCTCCTGGCAGCCTCCCAGCTGACCAGCCCCAGAGAATGTCCCATGCTAGTGGACAGCAGGGGACAAAGGTGGGACTGGAACTCTTCCCCACTGCAAACATCACCCAAACACACACACACTGCACCTCGCACCCCGCCCTGCCCTGCCCCTCACCCCTCTGAGGAACTGTCTCCAGACTGACCTCTGGGGCTGCCACCTCGTAGGACCCAGATGAGAGCGCCCGCATCTCCAGTGCCTTCTTCCGCCTGTTCCGAGTCATGAGGCTGATCAAGCTGCTGAGCCGGGCTGAGGGTGTGCGTACCCTGCTGTGGACGTTCATCAAGTCCTTCCAGGTGCCAAAGCCGCCTGGCAGGGCCAGGGTGGAGTCTGCACAGGAGTGGGTGGGGTCCTACGTGGGAAACTGCAGTTATGCAGAGAGACCACTAGGGACGCCCCCGTCAGCCTGGGGGAGGGGCGGCAGAGGTTGGGATTGGGAGGCCAGAAGAGGCAGGGCCCTGGGAAGCTAACAGAGGGCCAGGCTGCGGCGCCCCATGGCCTGACTCCCACCTCTGCTGTAGGCCCTGCCGTATGTGGCTCTGCTGATCGTCATGCTCTTCTTCATCTACGCTGTCATCGGCATGCAGGTGAGTGGCAGGCCAGCCCAGGTGAAACTCAACACGGATCTTGGCTAAGTTAGAGGGGGGTTGTTAGTGCACCCTGGGAAGCCTAGTCAGCACTCAGGCTGGACCCTCCACACTCCCTGCTTGGTCCATCCTGGCAATCCAGGGGCTCAGCTGCACAGCTGGGAAAGGAGGTCGTGCACCTCCCTTACCCCCTGGCGTCTGCAGGGCTAGATGCTTAGAAGTGATCTATAAGGAACTCGGTGCGCAGATGGACATCAGAGGCCAGATCATGTCTTTAAGGCCAGACCTGAAGCCCAGAGATGGTCTCAGTCCACACTCACCTACAGGCTTCCCTCAACTCCCACACTGACTCCCAGGTCTACTTGCTGCTGGGAAAACTCAGCCCCCCCACCTACTCTTCTTTGATTTGGTGGGGCAAACTTCATCCGATTTAGAAAATACTCCAATTTATTTGGCTTCAGGTGTAATGTGGCCTGAAGTGAAGGGGACTTGGGGGAGGCAGGGGTGAAAGTGGGGAGGAGGTTGGACAAGAGAAAGCAGTGACAGATGAATTCAGGGGACACTTTTATCTAGGTTCCAAAGTCAGAGCCCTTTGTGATTTGCAGATGTTTGGAAAGATCGCCATGGTGGACGGGACTCAAATAAACCGGAACAACAACTTCCAGACTTTCCCACAAGCTGTGTTGCTGCTGTTCAGGCATGAGCCCCCACCCCACCCCACTGCCAGCCCAGCTCCCGCCCTGCTCGAACAAGCACAGAGCCAGGGCTGGCTTCACAGTGTGTGATCTGTGCAGTGATGCAGGGCCGGCATTCAGAGGGGTACCCTGCTTGGTTTAATGATCTGCTGTCACTGTCTTCAGGATTTTAACTCTTTTTTAACAAGTAGCCCTGCACTTTCAGTTTCCATGAACGGATTGCTGCATATTCCTCTAATCTCATGCCACTGAAGCAGGAGAGGTCAAATGTCGTTTCCTGGACATTGAGGTGGCTCCCAGAGTAGGGAGAGGCAGCATGAAGAACTGGCTCCAGGGGAGAGAGTTGGGGACCAGGAGCTGGGGAGGAGTGAAGAGGCCAGAGCTTAGATCACAGAGGATTCTGGGCTGCAGCTTGCTGGCAGTGCAGGAGCTGGGCAGAGGGAATGAACCAGCCAGCACTGGAACAGTCCTCCTCCAGACAAGGCCAGGAGACACAAGTGCCTCAGGGTCCACCTCGGCACAGCATATCAAGGACTCCATGATGTCACAGTGGCTGCAGGCCTGAGGGCCCAGGAACAGAGATCACCACCTTGCCAGGCCCACCTCCCCACCACACACCCTGCACCTCAGCTGCAAACTCGGGGCTGCCCTGGCCTGCCTGCTCCAGCAGAGAAGGGAGCTCCCTGAAATGAGCTTTATTACACACAAAGGGATGGGAAGCTGTGGACTCAGGCTGAGGAAGGGAGGCACCTTCCAGTTGGAGGGGGAGGGATGTTATCTACAGAACAGTGGTAGCAGTTACTTGAACAGCACCAGCTTGTGCATGTACAAGCACTGTGAGATTCCTCCCTGGATAGCTACACACGCACAATGTGTGAAATCTGAGGGCTGCTTTTACGACTCACTTAGCTAGAGTGGGTGGTGGTGTCAGGAGAGCTGGGTTCAACTGTGGGGTTTCCTTGGTGACTCTGACTCTGCGGCTGAGATGACGTCTGACCCTGCCTTGCTTTGGTCAGCACAGCACAGCACTCTCTCTTGCTGCTCCCCCTCCAGTGACATGAACCTATTTTGTCCCTCTATCTAAGAAAACATTTCTAAGTTTAGCTCCTGCTTGTAGCACCCATAAGGGTAGAGCAGAGAAACTGCTGCACAGAGGGGAAACTGAGGCCCACCACACACTGAGCAACTCAGTGAACCCAGAGATCTGATCTCCCTGCTTCTGGGGAGCAGCCCCGTTCTGCTCATCACGCCACACCTTGCTCCCACCAGGCTACAGCCTCCTGAGGGTCCGCAGGAGAGCGAACAGGTAACAGGAGCCTCTGTCCTCCAGGTGTGCGACAGGTGAGGCATGGCAGGAGATCCTGCTGGCCTGCAGCTACGGGAAGTTGTGTGACCCGGAGTCGGAGTATGCCCCAGGGGAGGAGTACACGTGTGGCACCAACTTCGCCTACTACTACTTCATCAGCTTCTACATGCTCTGTGCCTTCCTGGTGAGACCCCAGCAGGGCCTGGGCTGGGGAGAGGCTTTGATGAGCTGAGGCAGGAGGAGGCTGCCCTCTTCCTCCATCTCAGGGACGCAGGTAGCTCTAGTCAGATTGTTTCTTCTTTCTTTTTTTTTTTTTGAGTCTTGCTATGTCACCCTCAATGGAGTGCTACCGCATCACAGCTCACAGCAACCTCAAACTCTTTGGCTTAAGCAATTCTCTTGCCTCAGCCTCCAAAGTAGCTGGGACTACAGGAGCCTGCCACAACACCCATCTATTTTTGTTGTTGTTGTTGCAGTTGTCATTGTGATTTTTAGCAGGCTCAGGCCAGGTTTGAACCTGCCACCCTTGGTGCATGTGGCCAGCACCATAACCACTGTGCTATGGGCACTGAGCCATTAGATTCTTATTCCAGTGATCTTGGGTGTGGCTTTGTTCTGTGAGTGTTTCTTCATGCCCCAGAGGGGTTAGCAAAAGTTTTTACTTTTTTATTTTTTCTGGTTAGAGATCATTAATCAAGAGGAATTTCATGAGTCTCTGCCCTAAGTAGATAGGGGCTTCCTACACTTACACCATGCTTTGAAAGAGAAAGTTTTGCCCCATTATGAAGGAGTGAGATTCTGGAAACAGGGTCTCATGGAAGATCCCTGCATGGGTTAGAAACAGACCAGACCATTTTGAGACTGCAGGCTTCCCATCTGTTTGAATGGAAAGCAAACAGCCAGCAGCATCCACTGGGCCCTTGTTCCTAAACCTTTTTCTTTCTTATAATCACTCGAAAGAGTTTTTTGAGCCTATGACGTACGTCAGATGCTGGGCTTGGTGCAGGGGTTAGTAACATGCCTAAGACAACATCGTGGCCCTGCATGACCTAGGGTACAAGGGGAGTCCGTGTGTAATAAAAACCTGCAATTCAAAGGGACACCTGAGATATACATAAAAGGCAAGAGCAGTGACAGGGGCTTGGTCCAGGTGGGCAGAAAGGCAGGGAGAGCATCTCCCTCTGGGAGGGGGGCAGGAGGCTAAGGTTGGAGTACCTACCTTCCTAACAGGTTGCTTGTGCTGGGTTTTGAAGAATAAATACCACCCTCCCCCTGGAGAGGGCACTGTTTGTGCAAGGATGCAGCAATGGGACACAGTATTTCGTATGTGTGTGTGTATGTGTGTACGTTGTTCAGAAGGGCTGGGATGGAGGGCACATGGAGGGAGAGGCTGTGGAGCCCACACCCAGTGTCCACCTCCCAGTTTCCCCATCCACCTCTGCACCACCTGCCTTTCTGTGTTGGAAACCCTTGGTTCTCCTCTTGCAGATCATCAACCTCTTTGTGGCTGTCATCATGGATAACTTTGACTACCTCACTCGGGACTGGTCCATCCTGGGACCTCATCACCTGGATGAGTTCAAGGCCATCTGGGCAGAGTATGACCCTGAAGCAAAGTGAGTCCCATCTCTAGGCTCTGTGTTGGGTCCTCTCTAAACTGTTTGCCCCTCTATCCTAGACCCTGTCCTAGTGTCCCACAGTGAGTTACTCTCCAGGATTAATGAGTGAGCTTCTCCTCCCCGCTGCATTTACCAAAAGTCCCAGATTAGAGAGTCAGAGCCTTTAGGAATTCCACAGCCTCCCAGAGTGGACACCCCCTTGACTTTCCTGACAAATGACCCCCCAGCTTCTGCTCTGACTCTCCCAAGAGTGGGGAACTCAGTACCTCCTCAGGCACTCTAGATTCTGGCTACTCAAAGTGTGGTCTACTGCAGCATCTGAGCTTGATTAAAAGGCAGAGTCCAAGCCCTGCCCAGACCGTATCAGAATCTTCACTGCTATTAACCTGATCCCAGGACATTCATATGTACATTAAACTTGGGGAGCACTGCTCTCTTGCATTCCTTCCCTCAAAATCACAAGCGCATGTTTCATGAATATTTCCCAGGCATCAGACACTGTACCAAACGCTGCAAGTATCATTTCATTTAGTCTTTCTTTACAACAACCTATGGCACAGGTCTCCTCATCATCTTAGTCTCAGATGAGGAAACAGGCTCAGAGGTTAAGCCTGGGTCATGCAGCTAGCAAGAGGTGGCACCAAGATTCAGTGCAGGTCTGTCTGGTGCCCTTAGCAGCTGCGCTTTGAAGTGCTTACATCAGACAGATCAAAACCTACCCACCTCTACCTGCTACCCACAAGAGAGAGAGCAGGAAATGTTCAATCTCTTTCTCATACCAGCCCATTTGGAACTCAATAGGACCCTCCAAAATGTTTTTTTTCTCACACAACACACACCTGCTCCTCCGCCTTATTTAACTCATCATCTCACCTTCCTGGTTGCCCTGATTTAAGCTTATTCTGGGCGTCATGGTCCCAATGAAAATGTGGTTTTCAGCTCTGGAGATGTTTCTGGAAAGGGGCTTCCACCTCCCTTGATCTATACCCTCTACTTCTGTTAATAGAGTCCAAGAGCCCCCATTACCTTGACCAGAACCTAAGAAAGATCTTGTGATGGGAAAAATGAGGTCCTGAATCCAGATGTGGAGATCCCATATCCATGAGAGTGCCCTAGAAAAGAGAGCCCATTTCTGGTAGTGGGTGATAATGAATCCAACTATTGCCTTCTCTTTTAAACAGGAACGGGGTGGTCTCTGACTTCCTAAACACAGTTAGAAAATAAGGAAATGTTCCCCTGTCATCTGGCTGTCTTCCCCTTTGTCCATTTTCTGAGCAAGGTGTTGGGGGAAGCCTGGGTGGGGCTGCCCATCGAACAAGTCCATTGTCCTCTCACAGAGGGAGAATCAAACACCTGGACGTGGTGACCCTGCTGAGAAGGATCCAGCCCCCTCTGGGGTTTGGGAAGTTCTGCCCACACCGGGTAGCCTGTAAGGTAACCAGAGCTGCCAGGGAGGAGCAGCCCCTGGGAGAGGAAGGGGAGCATGGGGCAGGGATTTCCTGGTCCCAAAGTCCCTCCCAGAGGACTTAAGGTCTAATCTACGTCCTCTCCCATTCATCATTCCATCCCCTCACAAAGGGCAGTCCTGGACATCTGGCACTCCCAGCCCTCATGTCCCATCCCCTCCCGGCCCACAGACCGGGTGAGGATGACCTGCCAAGCTTGGCCTGGTCCCAGCTCAGAGCAAGCCACTGCCTCTCCCTGCACAGCGGCTGGTGGGTATGAACATGCCCCTGAACAGCGATGGCACGGTCACCTTTAATGCCACACTCTTCGCCCTGGTCCGCACGGCTCTCAAGATCAAGACAGAAGGTGAGGGCCATCCACGTGCAGCCCTTCTTTCTCTGTGAGGTGCTTCCAACACAGACTGTGCCAGATCTTCAGAGCTCGTGGGTGCACTGAAGGCCATGGGGAGAGGCAGAGAGAGGACTCCAGACCATGGCCACAAACTCCTCTTGCCCCTCCGGCCTGAGAGGGAACCTGAAAGTTCTCTGCAGGGCAAAGGTCACTGAGGGTCTGTTCACACTCTTCGGTTGTATTGTGGGACACACAGAGAAATGCCAGCACTAGGCAGAGGAGGGTGAGCAGGGACAGTGGAGGACTAGTCTAGGTCAGCGGTGGGCGAGTAGGAGCAGGTGAGGGCCAGCGCTAGGGCAGGGTTAGGGGAGCAGGAACAGAAGACACCCAGTGCCAGCTCAGGGATGGGTGAGCAGGGACAGGGGAAGGTCAGTGCTAGCTTAGGGACAGGGAGGGCCAGCGCTAGGTCCTGAGTGGGTGGACAGGGACAGGGGAGGGCCAGTGCTAGGTCCTGGGTGGGCAGGGACTGGGAGGGCCAGTGCTGGCACAGGATTCAGTTCTGGGCGGGAGCAGAGGATGCACTCAGGTAGGGAGCACTGGGCAGGCTGACAGGAGTCCTTACTGGACTCCACTAAACTTGAGAACCAGGGAGACAGGCATGGTGTGATTAGGAGAAGTCAGGGTAGGGTCTGGCTTTTCTCCCCAAGCCCTCTGTCAGGGCTCTACTGCAACAGGGCCGTGTCCACATCAGCACCATTGCAGGAGTCTGAGACAGCCACAGAGCAGGTTTCCTTTCCCCGGCCTTTCCCTCGCTCTAGGTAACTTTGAGCAGGCCAATGAGGAGCTGAGGGCCATTATCAAGAAGATCTGGAAGAGAACCAGCATGAAGCTTCTGGACCAGGTCATCCCCCCAATAGGAGGTGGGTTCTGCTTTGGGAGACCAGAGTCCAGGGGCAGCTGAGAGAAACAGTCAGGGGGCTTCTCCAGGTGGCCCCATGGGAACCTGAGGGTTGCTCGGCCCTTCAGTAGGTACCTTAGGTAGACCCCACGGGCTGCCTCAGGGTGGAAAGTGCCCACTGTCCGAGTCAGTAGGATGAGGGATGGGCTGGGTGCCCAGGCCCGGCTACCCCTGGACCCACCGTGAATCCAGTGTTAGATCCCCACCAGGTTCAGGATCTCTCTTGTTGGTTCCCCTATAGATGATGAGGTGACAGTGGGGAAGTTCTACGCCACCTTCCTCATCCAGGAGCACTTCCGGAAGTTCATGAAGCGCCAGGAGGAATATTACGGGTATCGGCCCAAGAAGGACATTGTACAGATCCAGGTAAGGTCCAGGGGCTCCCCTGCTGAGCCAGGTCTCTGCACTCCAGTTCCTGTTCCGGGTCCTCAAGGGCCAATGATGGTGACAGAGGAAAGAAGGGGACCCAGAAGAGTGAGGAAATGGGATGACAGACCTGGGAAGTCCTCAGTGGAGGACATTTCAACCTCAAGAGAAGAACCAGGAGCTCTTCATCTCCGGAATGTAGGACCAAAGAAAATAGGATTTGGTCACAGGAGAGATGAGTTAGTTATTAAGAGCAGTGGTCTCCAAAAAAAACCCAGATTCCCCAGGGGGCACTTACAGTGCTCCGCTGGGCATGAAAAGAAAACTTTAGATCTTTGTTTTATCTCATCTGGTTTTTATTTCTAGTGTTCATTATAATGCACAGAATTTATAAATTCTAAAAGTACACATGAATTTGGGCTGTGTACTCAAAAATTGATTGAATTATCATTTTCTCATAACATTTAAAAATTTCAAGTATAATACACAAACATTTTTTTGTTCTGAACTGGTTGAGCGTAACTCCAATGTGATGTTCCATCTTCCAGAACTCTCTAAGTCCTCTTTCAAGGCATTGTGTGTATTCAAGGCATAAGCTGTATTACAAGGTTATTCTCTTACATAATTCTTGTACATAACCACAGTGTAATCATCAAAATGAGGACATTAACATTGATATATTACCACATTCTATCCATTTCAAGTTTCACCAATACTCCAAATAAATGTCCTTTATGGCACAAGGATCCAACTCAAAATCACACTTTGCACTTAGTTGCCATATCTCTTTAGTGTCCTCCATCTAGGACAGTTCCTTACTCTTTCCTTGAGACAACATCAATACTTTTGAAGATTATAGACCAGTTTGTCCCTCAGTTTGGGTTTGTCTGGTATTTCCTCAGGCTAGAATCTAGATTTAAGATATGCATCTTGAATAGGAATGCTTCAGAAGGGGTTTATGTTCTCGCTGCAAACTCTCAGGTAACACTAATGTTGACTTGTCTCACTTCTGGTGATAAGAGCTTCGATTTGCTCAAAAAAATATATTGATGGCATGTGTAATCAAAATAGAAGGCTGTACTGGGTAAAACAATTCTCAACCTATAGCCTAAGATATCCCCACCCATGACATCAAGAAAAGACACCTTAGGAATAATTATCATGTGGGCTATCCCAGAGGCCGAGTAGGGCCTAGGGACACCGAGTGAGCCACAGTGAGAGTGCAGCCTGAGTTGGGGCTTCCAGAGAGCCCGGCTGCAAGGCTTTGAAATGGGTGGGCCTGGAAGCAGCTCTGGTCTCCTCTCCAGGACTGAAGGGGTAACAGTGTCATTTCGCCATCCCCAGGCTGGACTACGGACCATTGAGGAGGAGGCAGCCCCTGAGATCCACCGTACCATCTCAGGAGACCTGACTGCTGAGGAGGAGCTGGAGAGAGCCATGGTGGAGGCTGCGATGGAGGAGGGAATATTCCGGGTGAGGGGGATGCCTAATAGTCTAGACACAGTGGGTGGTAATATCTCAGAGAGGAGGCCAGGAGTCCACCCATGCCCCTCTCCGCCTCTCCACCCACCTTTCTTGGAGCCCCATAACCCAACCTCCTCAAGATGTCAAATAATAGACCCTTTCCCCCATCCCTTGCCAAACCTCACCTCTTTCCTCCCTTCCACAAACCGAAGGCAGCATTCTAGACCCCGAGGCCCCGCAGATCAAATGTCCCATTGGTCTCGTTATGCCATTCCTCAACCTGGCATAGTGTTTCTCACGGCACTTTAGAGCTGGAAGTTCTTTAATGACCACCTAGTTATACCTTGCAGGTCATTTATCAGGAAATGGTGGCCCAAAGAGACAAACTTAGATGTCTAATATTGCTTAGTAAATTAGTTTCAGAACTCAGTTCTTCAGACCCCCCTTCAGGGCTCCACCAACTGCACACAAGCCCTTATCTGTATGTCCGTGTCTCCTGTTTGGTTCTATAGACAAGTCCTATCAGCCCAGCCCCATCAAATTGAGAACTTCCTGAGGGTGGGGACTCTCTTCTCCTTCTGGTCTCACTGTTTAGTCCTTTCTGCTCTAGCCCTCGAGGATGTGTCTCCTAATACCATCACTTGTTCACAACAACATTATCCTAGGTGGTAGCCCCCAGTACGTGCCCTGCCCTCATCCCTGATTGCTCTTCTCATTGCCCCTAGAGGACTGGAGGCCTGTTTGGTCAGGTGGACAACTTCCTCGAAAGGACCAACTCCCTGCCCCCTGTCATGGCCAACCAGAGACCACTCCAGTTTTCTGAGATAGAGTTGGAGGAGTTGGAGTCACCTGTCTTCTTGGAGGACTTCCCTCAAGATCCAAGGACTAACACTTTGGCTCGTGCCAATACCAACAATGCCAACGCCAATATTGCCTATGGCAACAGCAACCATAGCAATAGCCAGGTGTATTCCAGGTAGTGCTGGCAACAGGAAATTGCCAACCTTGGGTGTAGGGATACTGAAAGAAGACTGGGAAGACAATGTTGGCACTTTCCAAGTTGCACTAGAAGGGGGTAGCCCGAAAATGCAGGGTGTCCTTTGTTTGCCTTTGTGCCCTTTGGGATCCATCCTGCACCTTAATTCAAGAGGCAGGCCTGCACTGCAGAGACTCCCATGGCCAGGAGGGGGCAGCCTCATGCCAGCATTGGCCCAGGGCTGAGAGGTTCTTTTACTCTATCTGCTGCTGGTCTAGGAACTGAGGTGTACTGAACACATTATAGGTTAGAAGGAGAGGGCCTTCAGCAACAGCACATACTACAAAAAACTGTGGACAATAAGGTTCAGTCATTGGATTTGGGTTTCGAGGAGACCGACTGTGCTGGGTGGTTCCCATTCATCAGCCTCAGACTGTAGGCTAAATATAATCTGTGATTTCATAAGTGCATGAAAAACAGCAAGAGGAGGAGGAGAGCTTCTTAAGAATCATAAACTAAGGGCTGGGCTCAAGGCAGAGTTTCTGTACTAGACAGAAGGCCACAGTTGAATGGAAGTGTCTTTGTCCTGACCCTCAGGCGTGGGCAGGACAGGGCAAAGGTCAGGGGAGCAGCCAGCCCATGGCCAGGGCTGCCTGCACCCATTTCCAGTCAGAGAGATGCCTCGAATTCAGCCCACAAGCCTGAATGGCACATGTACCTTTGGGTCACCACAGTGCAAGACGCCTTGGAAATACATCAGGAGTGAGCCCTGCCCTGAATGGTGATATAGTCTTGTGGGGACATACTTTGTGATATGATTGTGACCAAATAGTTTCAGAGGTTAGGCGCCCTGAGAGTGCAGAGGGGCTATGGATCATCATGGGCTAGAAAAGCCTAGAACTGTTCTCAGCCTCAGCTGTACATTAGAAACATAGGGAGTTTTCAAAAATCCCAATCACGAGTCTCACTGTGGACACTGGGGGTGGGACACAGGCACCACTAATCTTAAAACTCCTCCAGGTGATCGGTCTTATGTGCAACCAAAACTGAGAATGAATGTCCTAAAGGCTGGAAGGCTGGAGCTGGGCCTTGGAAGATGGAGAGAATGTAGAAAGGGTGGCGAGAACCCCCAGAGTGGAGGCAGGAATGCCCCTGGCTTATTCCCCTAGAGACTCAGGGCTGGCAGGGGCAGAGTGGGGGGAGTGTCAGTCCTCAGCCGTCAGTGGAATCAAGGCCACTGAGGAAAAAGGGTATTTGGGGCTACAGAGGGGCATGGATGGCAGGAGGCCAGCATCCCACCCTGGTTCACCCATGGTTGCTTCCATTTCAGCGTCCACTATGAAAGGGAGTTCCTGAGAGAGACAGAGACACCTGCCACCAGAGGAGGAGCCCTTGGCCAACGCCGCGGGCTGGGTCAGTCCCTTCTGTGCAACCAAGAAGCCAAGTCTTCTTCCAGAGGGGTCTGAGGAGTCTGTGTGTCCTTGCAGTCTGGGAACCTGTTAGGAGGGCTGGCTTGGGGTCTGTTGCAATGGGAATTGGCTGGACCCAGGATTGGGAGAGCTGTCAGGGCCAGGCTGTCATCCAGGCAGAGGAGAAGGGTACTAGCTAAGCAGCTGAGAGAGTGGGAAGAGAAACACCACAAGGGGCTTCCACAGGCCTTCCAGGAACCTCATCCTGCACCCCGTGCTACCCCAGGGTGGGGGTTCCTCCATGCCCTGGGCAGCCCTGGACACACTGACACCTTGGCCCTGGGGCCTTTCAGCAGATGACCTTGCACTCTCTCTGTAGGTTCTAGTCAGTGTGGTGGTAAGAGCCCCAAGGATGCCGGGGTCGGTAAAGGGTTCCTCCCCTACCTCCCAACAGACATGCATGCACATTTTCACACTCACACACACAGGATACTCTGAGCAACAGCTTGGTCAGAGCCCCCGGCCCAGATGCCCTCTCCCAAACCCACAAGAACAGAGACCAGGGCTAGCAGAGCTGGGGTAGTCCTAGCTGGCCTGGAGTAGGTCAGGACCCATCCAGTGTCTACCCGCTAGACACCTTCTGCAGCCTCGAGTACCTCAAAGCCCTCAGTGTGTGGCTGGCCAGCCAGGAGGGGCTCCTGGTATAGTCAACAGCCCCTTTATCCTCATAGGACCCCATGGCAAGCCCTGTGTGGAAAAGCGGAGGGGACGGCTGACCCAGAGGGTAGTACCCAGAGGCCAGGAGTCTCCTGCCTGCCACCAGGTATCACAGGCAGAGGCCTGGGTTAAATTTCTAAGCAGAGGCCCCGCCTGGCCTGATGCTCAGTGGCAGGGGAGAGGTGTGGTGGAGATATGTCTATCACTGCAGAGGGGCCTGGATTCCCTTTCTGTGGGTCTTGGTTGAGGCTCCCTCAGAGGAGCTGGGGTTTTTCTGGATCTGTGGCCTCCAGCATCCCCATGGGGGTCTTTGCGTTTGTGCGTTTGGAGCAGCACCCCAGGGCAGACTTTCCCATGCCTGACGAGAGAAGGCGCTCCATACCAGGTGAGGAGGTGTACGAGGAAACACCCCATGGCGAGGGCACCAAGGAGAGGACTTCCACATACCTGGCTCCAGCTACAGCCCAGCTGATCCAAGAGGTGAGCTGGGGGCTAGGGCACAGCAGAGGGCTGCACTGAGGGGTGCAGCCATGATGGCCTGGCATCAACAGCGGGCAGGGTCAGCAAAGGCAGCTGCCCGGGAAGACCCCACTCAGCTTCCTCTCCTCCCTACAGGCTCTGGTTCGAGGGGGCCTAAGGACCTTGGCAGATGATGTTGGCTTCAT
The DNA here is from genome assembly GCA_963573935.1 of Arctocebus calabarensis. Taxonomy (NCBI): domain Eukaryota; kingdom Metazoa; phylum Chordata; class Mammalia; order Primates; family Lorisidae; genus Arctocebus; species Arctocebus calabarensis. The sequence goes on along the minus strand of CAUYON010062738.1, from coordinate 4,337 downwards.
CATGGCGACAGGCCAGGAGCTGGCAGATGCCTGTCAGATGGAACCAGAGGAAGTGGAAATTGCAGCAGCTGAGCTATTGAAAGGACGAGAGTCCCAAGAGGGCATGGCCAGTGTCCTGTGGCGCTTGAGCCATAGGTCCTCCCTGGACAGCCTCAACCAGCGTCAGGGCTCCCGGGAGACCCTCATTGCTTCCAGGCTGTGAAGCCCACACAGCATCAGCATGGGCTTAGAGCTAGCATGACCAACAGGGGTGGGGTGCTGGCATGGAGAAGGGCCACCCCACCAGAGCAGCCTCCTTCCCTCAGCAGCTGGATACCTAGGCTGAGCAGAGGTGGTCAGGGATCCCCTCAAAGCCAGGAGGAAGTAAATGAACAGCCCCTTCCTCTCACCAGCAAGAAGCATGATTGGACGAGCTGCTAACGTCATTCAAAAAGGCCTGGTCAGTACCTGGCCTAAGGCCACTCCCACCAGTAGGATATTAAAGTCTCCAGGCCTATGAACACTGGCACCTGGCCTCTGCTGTCTCCTCTTTTAGACTCTTCTATGCTCAGTCTTTCCCCTCCCCTATCCCTTCTCCTGAGACCTCGTCCGTGGGCTTGGGAGCCTGGGTCTGGCAACCAGAGGAGCTTTCTGGATTTTCATTCTGCATGATGGAGGGAAACTTTTGTGGAGAGTGTGGGTTCTCCAGTAAGTCCATGGTCAGGTCCACCAGCCAAGCAGCCCCAGGAAGGGCTGGTGGTTTTAGAAGCAGCCCCACACCCTAGGTCACACCGTGGCCAACCTTCTCTGAAGTCATGACTGTGTCTCATTGGCCCTTGGAGCCTGCAGCTGTGCTGTGCTTCTGGCCTTGAGTATCATAGTTCCGCAGTCTCCACGGCTTCTCCCATCCAGGCCAAGAAACAGTTGCTAACACACCTGGTCTCCTGCCAGAGGTTCCTTTTAATGCATCCTGTTTACAAAGCGCTTTCACATACCATATCCATTTTATTCTCACACAACTTTGAAGGTAGGTGTGGATTCCGTGTTAAATGCGGTCGGTAAAGTGACATGCCCGTGGCGGACAGCCAGGGAGAGGTGAGGTCAAGACTCCCCCCTGGGCCCTCAGAGACTCTGCCATTCTCTTCCCACTTCACTGGACCCTTGCTCTGCTCACCACTCCGTCACTGAGCCAGCCTGCCCACGCAGCCTCTTGCCAATCCCCAGTGGGGTTTTTGGCTTCCTGCACCTTCCTCAAGCTGCCCGTCACACATGACAGGGACACTGACACCCTGACTGCGCTGTCCATCCACACCCCTAGCCTCAGCTGGCCCTCAGAGCTTCCTGTCCTCCTCAGTGCCACTATTTCAACTCGCCTCTCTCCTTGAACCTCAATACCAGGGGCTGGCTTTGTCATCTCCTCCACAAAGGAGAGCCACCAGAAGGTCCCTCCTTCAGCTTCTGCCACCACATTGATGAGCCTACTTGCTGCTTCTTCTCCTTCTTTTTTTTTTTTTTGTAGAGACAGTCTCACTTTGTCACCCTTGGTAGAGTACTGTGGCATCACTCAGCTCACAGCAACCTCCAACTCCTGGGCTTAGGTGATTCTCTTGCCTCAGCCTCCAAAGTAGCTGGGACTACAGGCGCCCGCCACAACGTCCAGCTATTTTTCTGGTTTTTGCAGTTCAGCCAAGGCCGGGTTTGAACCCGCCACCTTCGGTATATGGGGCCGGCGCCCTACTCGATGAGCCACAGGTGCCGCCCAAGCCTACTTGCTTCTGCTCTCTCACGGGAAGCCGGGTCACCTCTCCTGCCAACTCTTCAGATTCTACCCCAGCCATGATCTCCTCCCCCGCCTCTCTACTGGCCCCTCTGTCTTCACAAAACACACCCATGTGCCTCCCTCTAACACAACCCTGCAGCCATCGTCCCCCCCCACACACACACTATGGAGGACCAAACTTCTTACCACACGCTTACGTGGGTGGCCCCCTTTGTCTCCGTTTCTGCTTCTCCTTCCCATTCCTCCACCCCATGCAGCCCCCTTCTGCCCGCCTGTTCTCTGCAGCAACCACAGTAACCATATCGCTAACAATCTATTGTTCATCCAGTGACCTTTTTAAATCTTTACCTTACTTGACTTCTAGGCAGCATTGGATGCAATTTAACCCCTCCCTCAGCCTGAATGCTCCCCAAGGTTCAAATCTCCTGAGTTTCTTCCAACCTCTCCCAAGGTCCCACTTGCAGCTTCCTTGGGCATTCTCCCTTGACCCACAGGCCTCTCAAGGAGGTTCTGGTCCCTTGACATTTTCTTCTCACTTAGCCCGTTGTCATGTCTTAGTTGCATTTATGTACCCATAATTCCCAAATCCATATTTCTAGTCCAACTCTCTCCTAAACACTAGGGACAACTCTATGTCTATGTTCCAATATGCCTTCGTATCCTCTCCCCCAAACCCACTACTCCTCTGCTGTTGCTGATCCCAGGGAAGCCACTCCTCCTTCAACTCAGAAGCCTGGGTGTTGTCCTGAACTCCCACTACCCCTCTAACTGTGCTGGTAAATTCACCCTCTTAAATATGTCTCTCACCTGTCATCCTTCCCTTCACCCCCAGGGGCACTTTCCTGGTACCTTTGAGCTTCTTTTCTTGCCTCCCAGCCTCTTCTCTTCTCTTCCTCTCAGCATGTTTCTGGTCTTTCTAAAAGAAAGAACCAGTCATCTTATTTCCTTGCTTAAAACCTGTGGTCACGGCTTGGCGCCTATGGCTCAGCGGGCTAAGGCACCAGCCATGTAAACCTGAGCTGGCGGGTTCGAATCCAGCCTGGGCCCGCCAAACAACAATGACGGCTGCAACCCAAACAAAAAGTGCCGGGCGTTGTGGCGGGCACCTGTAGTCCCAGCTACTTGGGAGGCAGAGGCAGGAGACTCACTTGAGCCTAGGAACTGGAGGTTGCTGTGAGCTGTAATGCCACGACACTCTACCCAGGGTGACAACTTGAGGCTTTGTCTCTCAAAAAAAAAAAAAAAACCTGTGGTCACCAAGTCCCAGGCTGTGAACTGGTACTAGTCCATGCCTGTTAGGAACCGAGTCACGTGACATCACCTTCTGAGCTGTGCCTCCTATCCCACCCCCAACCCCATTCATGGAAAAATTGTCTTTTTTTTTTTTTTTTGAGACAGAGCCTCAAGCTGTCACCCTGGATAGAGTGCTGTGGCATCACAGCTCACAGCAACCTCCAATTCCTGGGCTCAAGCGAGTCTCTTGCCTCTGCCTCTCAAGTAGCTGGGACTACAGGTGCCTGACACAACACCTGGCCGCTGTTTTTTCGTTGCAGCCATCATGTTTGTTTGGCAGACCCGGGCTGGGTTCGAACCTGCCAGCTCAGGTGGCTGGCCTCTTAGCCCATTGAGCCACAGGCGCTGAGCTGATTTTGCTTTTCTATTTCTGGTTAGGTTGGTCAAAGGTTTATCAATTTTGTTAATCTTTTCCAAAAAACAACTTTTTATTTCGTTGATCTTCTGAATGATTCTTTTGTTTTCAATTTCATTTAATTCTGCCCTAATTTTGATTATTTCTTTTCTTCTGCAGGGTTTGGGGTTGGAATGTTCTTCCTTTTCCAGTTGCTTGAGATGATCCATTAAGCTGTTGGCTTCCTCTCTTTCTGTTTTCTTGATGAAGGCTTCCAATGCTATAAATTTATCTCTTAGGACTGCCTTTGCAGTATCCTGCAGGTTTTGATAATTTGTGTCTTTGTTATCACTTTGTTCTGAAAATTTGGTGATTTCCTTCTTAATCTCGTCTTTGACCCAGCTATCATTCAGCCTAAGATTATTTAGTTTCCATGACTTTGTTTGAGTATGAAGATTCTTATTGCTGCTGAGTTCAGCTTTTTTTTTTTTTTTTTTTGAGTTCAACTTTTATTCCGTGGTAGTGCAAGAAGATACGAGGAATAATTTATACAATTTTAAATTTGTTGAGGTTAGACTTGTGTCCTAAGTTATGATCTATTTTGGAGGATGACCCGTGGGCTAATGAAAAGAATGTATGTTCAGTTTTATTAGGGTGAAATGTTCTGTAGAGGAATGGACACCATGCTTGGAAAGGACAGTTACTGGTTCTTATCACATTAAAAGGAAACACTGAGACCAGGATGGTCTCCTGGCAAGCCTAGAGACGTTTTGTGACTTGGGGGCAATCTCCCAAGTAACTCATTGTTCCGGAATGAGATAAGGTCAGTCACTCACTAGTAAGTATGTGTTAAACATTGATGCTTAGTAGTTCTTCATGAGAGTTATGGGGAATGAACACATGAGGAGAGCATGTGGCAACCCTTACGCAGGCAGCCCTCATATGTAATTA
>CAUYON010062735.1:0-11439 GCA_963573935.1 Arctocebus calabarensis | reverse complement strand
GAATCTCTTGGCATGTCTGGAAAGTTCTCTTTCATAATCTCATAAAGAAGAGACTCTGTGCCTTGTGACATCACTTCGTCATTTTCAGTTATCCCTATAAGATGAATATTGGTTTTCTTTGAGTTATCCCAGAGCTGTCTGAGGAAATGATCCATTTTTCCCTTCCATTTCTCTTCCTCTTTGTAGGTCTGGGAACATTCAAAAGCTTTGTCATTTCTTCTGCTTGCTCTATTCTGTTGCTGAGGGATTCAACTGTATTTCTCAGATCTTTGAGGGCTGCAACTTCTTGTCTCAATGTGTCAAAATCTTTGGTCATTTTGTCTTTGAATTCGTTGAATTTTTGAGACATCTTTTGGGTCATCTTTTGGATTACTGCCTGATTCTAATTCCATCTTTTCCTCCATTCTGCTGATCTTATTTGCTATCCAGACTCTGAATTCTATTTCTGACATCTCAGCCATTTGCTTATGTAAGAGATCTTGTGCTGTATCTACCTTGTCACTCCTTGGGGGAGTTGATCTACTCTGAGTATTTATATTGCCAGATTTTTTCATTGATTCCACCCCAAGATTATTTTTTGCCATTTCCTCTGGCTGTCCTCAGAGTTGGGGAGGCATCTGTCCAAGATTGGACCCTGGCGGGATCACTCTATTGTTGGAAGATATTTGTAGGCAGTGACCTAGTGTAGCTCCTCTGGGGCTGCTCTAGCCAGGGAGTTGTGGCTGTGGGAGCAGCTACAGAGTGGAGCGTGTCACACACAGGTCCAGCAGCAGGGCTGGGGATGGTGCCCACAGTTCTGGCAATATCTGGCTCCCAGTGGCTTTGGCAATGAGAGGGGGTGGCTCCAGCAGTCTCTAGTAGGGTGGAGGGCTCTGCAGAGAGTTAGGGAGGACCTCGGATGGAGAGCGTGGGGTCACATGACTTCCCGAGTCCCTTGGCAGATGAACTGGGCGATGAGGAAGTAGGGAGGACATGGGTTGTGCAGTTACCAGAGACCCTTGCTGGTGCAGCACTGGCTAAGGCAGGCTTGGGGTCTTGGCAGTTCAGCCTGCAGTAGAGTCCCGTGTGTTTGCAGGAGTTCTTGGTGTGGGGCGGGCCGAGGTATCAAGGTGACGCGACTTCCGGCAGGGTCTCTCACATCTGCCAGTGTCACGGTCAGGAAGTGGGCCTGGGTCCTGAAGCTGTGCAGCCTGTGGCGGGGTCACTCCTGCCTGCCACAGTCCCTGGAGTGGGGTGAGCCTGGGTCCCGAGGCTGCGCAGCCCGTGGCAGGGTGGCTCCTGTCCCCTGCAGCCCCTGGAGTGGGCCTAGGTCCCGAGGCTGCACAGCCCATGGTAGGGTTGCTACTGCCTGCCGCAGCCCCTGGATTAGGGTGGGCCTGGGTTCTGAGAAAGCACGCCTGCAGCGGTTGCTCACACCTGCCAGTGTCTCTGGGGTGAGACAGGCCAGAGTATCCAGGCAGTGCGACTCCCAGCGGGGTCTCTCACTTCCACCGGTGTCACTGGCAAGAGGCAGGCTTGGGTCCTGAGGTTGCACAGCCAGTGGCGGGGTCACTCCCACCCATTGCAGCCCCTGGAGTGTGGCGGGCCTGGGTCTCCAGGTTGCTCACGCCTGCCGGTGTCTCTCGTGGAGCAGGCCTGAGTGTCGAGGTGGCGTGACTCCCTGCAGGGTCTCTCACACCCCCAGTGTCGCAGGCAAGAGGTGGGCCTGGGTCCCAAGGCAGCACAGCTGGTGGCTGGGTCGCTCCCAACTGCTGCAGTCCTTGAGTGGGGCGGGCCTGGGTCGAGAGGCTGCACAGCCTGTGACAGGGTTGCTCCCACCCACCACAGCCCCTGGAGTGGGGCAGGCCTGGGTGCTGAGCCAGAGCTGCCCGCAGCAGGGTGGTGCACTATGGTTCCTAGCTGCCATTGGCCGTTGGGGCGGGGGAGGTTCGGTGCAGCCCCCTGAATCCTTTGCCAGGTGAGGCACTTGGTCTAGCAGACAGAGAGTGAAGGTGCTGCTCAATAATCTCCTCCCACAGTCTCAGAAGGGGTTAGGCTTCTGGTTCATCAGGTAAGGGGGGGAAGGGCATACTGGAAGTTCAGAATGGTTGGAAAAACTTTAGTTCAAATTTTTTACCTAGTAGAGAGTGTTCAGAGTCACAGTGGGGGAGTAATCTCCACTTCCCACAGCACTCTCCCGTGGGGTGGGACAAGAGGTCCACAGTTCACTATACATCTGTAGAAAGTCCGCAGGAGTGGATGAAGAGAAAATAAAGAAAGGAAACAGAAAGCAAAAAAGACCACAGCTTTTTGGGGGGAGGGGAGAGATACTTTTCCTTTCAGATGAATTTTGTACCTGAAGCTTGCTTTCTTGGAGTTGCAGCTTTCCTCAGCAGAGGTGATCTGCAGCTATCACTTCTCTCTCGGCTGGGCTCCCAGTCTTCAGCTCAATTGGGCATTTTCTGGACGTTATCCTTCTCCTTGGTCAGGAGCCTCTCTCAGGAGCTGCTTCTAGTCGGCCATCTTGCCCCTCCCCCCAGCTTTCTTTTATGTTCATATTTTCCTGGTGTATCTTTCTTTGGTTATAACCATGTTTCAGCTTTTTTAAGTGGCTCTCTAGTAGGGAATTTACCAGTGGATTCTGTTTGGGAACCTAACCAGAAAATCTAAATGACTACAACTTAATTTTACTCAATATCAGGAATATTTTCTGATCAGGGTTTTACCTTTAAACCCTTAAGGAAAAATAAATTCCAGCCCTGAGATCTAGAAGGGGAAGTGGAACCGGAGCAAAAGGTGCAAATGTTTCCATCGTGTTAGCAGGGACTTTCCACTCCGTGGTAGTTATTCTATCCATGCCATTATCAACATTTTAGTATGTTATCGCCAATTTTCAGTAATAAAGAGTGGGCAATAATTTCCCAAAGATAATGAGAGAGAAACAAAAGCAAAAATTTTTCTCACCACTGATTTTGGTGGCAATTTTCATCCATTCACCAATCAAATACACATTGATTAGTTCTTGGACTTCACGTTTATACTTTGCATTTATAATTCCTTCAAGAATAATTGTATGAGAGAGAACAGAGAATCATGCTGTTCACATTTTGCAGATTCAAGTGATTCAGTTGAACTGTTTTAGGCAGAAAACTAGGTCAAGAGATCTTGGTGTTTTTTAGAATCTTGTATTGCATAAGTATTGGCTGTAAAGATTAGCTAATTTCACACTGCATTCACTCTAACTTCTTATACAACATTTTGTCACACATTTACCTTTCCTCTGGCCTGGTGCAATTATCTTGTTATCCTATTATGACTCTAGTAATTTGATCAGATATTGTCTATAACATAAAGCGCTTTTCTAAAGTTTGTCTTAGAAAGCAAATCAATCCAGAGTTTTGATGACTGTTTAAATTCTTCAAAACTTTTGTTAATTCATATAGTTCAAGAATTGTAGTTTAATGTTTATAGTAAAGTTACCATGACTATGAAAAATGAATGTACCATAGAGAGGCCTTAATGAAGTGACTTAAGAAGTTATCTAGAAATAACAGAATAATTTCTTTGTAGTAAGAAGGAAAAGGGTACATCAATATGGAGAAGAAAATAAACATGGCAAGGAGAAAAAATAATGAATGTTTTTGTCACCCATGCAAACTGGAAAAATATATATGTCATGTTTTAATGGTTTTTGAAAAACAGGAAAGAGAATTTAATGAATATTGTATGGACCCAAATGTGGAAATAAGATTGAACAACTGCCTCAACATTTGCCATTCTAAAAAGGAACAAAAAAGTTCACAAGGCAGGAACTTGGCAGAGTCTACATATTTAAAAAAGGGAATTTCCAACTTCAAATACCAATCACTGAATTAATGTTGAATTTTCAATTTTGTTGATTACATATGCTAATGTCCTTATGTGATATTAATACTACTAAAGTATATGTGAATGCTAAAACCAGTAGGTGTAAAGTCACACATGTTCTGATAAATTATTACAAAATCATCCCAAATAATCATTGTAGTCCCTTCCCACACTGATTCTAGGCTGGCTTTATGACTTGGACAGAGGTAACATTGCATAAGTTATGGGCGTAAATCTCAGCATCTACTGTTACTTTACAGCACCTTGAGACTATGTAAAAGAAAGCTTGCCCAAGCCTCTTGAAGATGAGAGAGAGGACGTGATTATGAAAGGTTATGAGTACAAGTGGAGTCCCCGTTTCCCCCCAGTCTATTCTAGCTGTTACAACTGAAGCACTAGACATATCATATTTAATAGAGAAAAACAAAACATTTCCCAACAATGATGCCCATTATAGCCATTGCTACTCAACACGCCACTGGAATCCTCACCAGTGCAATCATGCACCAGAAGGAAATTAATTGTATTCAAACAGCAATAGAGAAAGTCAAACTTTTGCTCTTTGCTGATGGCATGATCTTATACTTAGACATCTTCAAAGATTCTAAGAGACTCCTGGAAGTGATAAATTCAGCAGAATCTCTGGTTGTAAAACCAAAGTACACAAATCAGTGACTTCCCTGCACACCTGCTGGACACAAGTGCAGCTTTTGCTTTTGTTCCACTTCCCCTTCCAGAATTTATTTCTCCCTAAGAGTTTAAAGATAAGACCCTGATCATTAAATTTGCCTGATACTGAGAAAGATTTAGTTATAGTCATTTACACTTTCCGATTAGGTTCCCTACTACAGATCCACTTAAAACACCAAAATACAAAGATAAACCAGGAAAATGTGAACATCAAAGAAAGCTTTGCAAACTATATCAGTACCTGACAAAAATATATCTTTATGTAAAAATTCTTATAAAAATTAGAGTAGAGCACAGTGACATATCTGTCATAAACATATGCTCGTCTAACAATATGGATTCCAAATATACCAAAGCAGAAGCAAACTAAATAGCAAGAAAAAAGAGATAAACACAATCACAGCTGATTTTTAGAATACCTTTCTCAAAAAAATGATAAACAAGTAGAACAAAAGGCCCCTCCATTGTACATTCCTTTATTCCTTTTTCATAGTTGTGGTAACTTTACTATAAACATTAAAGCAAAAGATTTGAAGAATTTAAACAATCATCAAAACTCTGTATTTATTTGCTTTCTATGACAAACTTGAGAAAAACACTTTATATCATTCAATTAAAAAGACACTTGCATTCAAATGTTTATAGCAGCACCACGCACAATCATAAAGATGTGGAATCAGTCCAAGTGCCTATCAACGTGTGTGTGGATTAATAACATGTGGAATATGTAGACCATGGTGTATTACTCAGCCATAACAAATGATTAACTAATAACCCTTTTTTTAATAACAAGGATGTAACTAGAAACCATCTTCCTAAATAAAGTATTTCACAAGAGTAGAAGATAAACACTGCCTGTGCTCACTTTTAAAATGGAACTTAATAATCACCACACATGTGCACATATGGTAGTAAAATTCAATGGAAATCAAGTAGGTGGGAGCAGGGAGGAGGGAAGGGATGAATTCACACTTAATGGGCACAGTGCATGCTATCTGGGGGATAGATACAATTGTAACCATGACTCAGACTTTACAAATGTAATTCCTATAACCAGAATATTTGTACCCCTGTAATATTCTGAAATTTAAAAAAATGAACAATTATAATAAATATTCTAAATAGTTTTATGGTAGTAAATTATACAACTTAAGAAAAGAAATCTAATATGGAAATAATTGATGAATAATAATTCAAGTTTTTTACTCTTATTTTCTGTACATTAAGGTTTGTGGAATAAGCTACTTTTAGCAAGTTTTTGGCCTTGAACTTTGGATCGTTGCCCTCAAATTTGTAAGGACAGACAATGATCAAATTAATGTGTATAAATCTAGGTTTTAGGATTGCTGCCAACTCCTGTCAGTATAAGAATTTCTAAAAATTCTGAAAGATATATTTAATTACTATCATTTCAAGTTGAAATTGAGGTGACCTTTGAGTCACCATGTATTCTTTATAAAGAATACTAGCCCAAGCCCTTATGAGTTTTTAACTACAGAAATCTTCTTTAATTCATTACATAAAAGAATTGTTCTCTAAGCATTTTCCAGAGTCTTTCACCTCAGTCAGTCTTTCACCTCCTTTTTCTTAGGCTACTATAGGTACTAGGGTAAGAAAAAGGAGACTTTACAGGGAAATTACTCATAGAATATACCTGGTACTATAGAACAAAGGATTTTGGTGGACTTTATGTTCTGCTTTCTCTGTTTTTGCTTGTTTGATTTTTAGTTTTCCAATGAAAATGGTTTGAATGTCCAAGACAATTACACATAGTCACTCATATACAAATGTTGCACACACGTTCAGGGATTCACAGACCTTCCTTGAAAACCTAAGGGGGGCCCATGAATTTTAGGTAAGGATGCAGTTGGGCGCATTATTCATCCCTTGCTTAGCGTCTTCTTCTTACCTTTAAGGCAGGTTCCTTCTGATCTGAGGAGCAAACGAAAGCAACCTAATGCTGTGTGCAGTTAAACAAATGGTGGCTATCTCATGGATTCTGAGTTTCTTAATTGATTGTGATTTAGTCTGGGAGTCTTCTCAGTAACTTACCACTGTTGAGTATATAGGCCTAAACTTCATAGCATTTATTTTGTGGATTTGCCTCATTGGTAATTTTATTTTATACTGATCCTGTATTTCCTTTACTATATTCTTCTCATTGCTAATTTTACAGCATTGCATAAGTGTACAATATTCCAAATCCCACATAGAAGTAAATTTTAAAACTTTCATTTTAGATTAGAGGTTGTTTTTGTATATTTAAGAATAACAAGTCAACTGATTAATTTTTGTAAGTAGCAAATGTAGTGATGACATGTTAGCAGTGGAAAATACATAGGCTTTAGTATCAGACATCTCAGAGTTCAAATACTGTCTCTGCTGCTTTCAGGAATCTTTAGAAATTTTGTAGTCTCTGAAGGCATCCGTTGCCTAACCTCTAAGTGAAGAGAATAACTTTACTAAATGATTTTTAGTTGCCATACATCATTGTAAGTTATTTACATAAGACATGCAATGTCTATTTCTTTTAGCAATATATGAAGAAGTTATTATTTACAATTTACAACTGTGGAAAGTGAAGTTCAGAATGATTGATAAGCTTTTCCAGGATTAAGACAGTAAATAGACAGTAAAGCAGAAATTGAAATCCTGGTCCAACTTACCTAAAAACCCACATTTATTTTTCCTTCCAAGTATACTGACTTGTGAATACTAAACTTGTAAACATTCAACTATAGTAATAGAATATATCAAAGTTAATGAGTATGACCCAAGACTAAGAAATCTATATCATAAGTCCTGAGAATTTCCAACCATTAAGGACACCCTATTGCTGATACTATTACTACCACCAGCAACCCTTGTTGATATAAGATGAAGATAAAGAGCCAAACGTTGTTGAAAATCGTATAAAAGAATCCATTCCATCTGCCCATCTCACATTTGGGTGGGTGGCATGCTTTCTTTTCTGGAAACAAATGTTGGTGGCCCACAGGAAACCCATTATAAGTTGGGGTATCTATAAAATGAGAGACCTATGTTTTATTTCCTGGTTGGATGTCTATTTAACCATAGGGCTTCCTGCTCTCTGTGCTGCCAAAGCAGGGGTAAAGAGAACTGGAAATGGAGGTTTTGCTGGAGTTTCCAGGTGGAGATAAGAAAGAGATAACCTCCCAATGCCTGGTCATACTAAGGGTCTGGTCTGAGAACTCATCAAGAAACTGGATAACACATGGAGCCAGGCTTTATAGTTGACCACAGGATTGTGGGTCATACATGTGTACTTTTTGAAAGGAAAACAATATGAGGCTTTCAGATGAGCTAAACTATATTGTTTCATTTCCCAAAAATAACCAATGTTCAGATGTGCTGCATGGAACTGAGACCCTTCAAATTAACATCAAGTCCATAGAACATGAGCATGTTGAAGAGTTTGGCCATCATCCAAGAAGCCTCCCTGTCCACCCAACTCTCACTTTTTTAGAAAGGCATATGCTAGGGAAGGTATGGTGTAGAGATTTGGACACTAGAACATTCTCTGCCTTACCTTCATCTGCCAGCACACATACATATTTCCAAACCTTCAAGTTACTAGAGTTTCATCTGCTGAGTGCTTTTTTAATAATAAAAAAATTAAATATTAAAATAATTGTGCCAGTGAATTTTGTTTTAATCTTGGGATAGGACTTCAAGATCAATGTGCACTCTACAGATGCTCAGTGATCCATCTGTCTCCCAAAAGATTTACACAGCTTGGATTGTCATTGGATAACAAAGAAGACCATTTTATATTTATGTATTTGTGTTGATGCTCCTCAATAAATTGACAATACATTAGCTGATGTATATAAAATATTTGATTTGTATATAAAATATTGGTTGCCACAAACAAATCTGAGTTAGTAACTGGCTACATACACTTCCTTATTTAATTCCAATTTCTACTTAGGTCTTAAAACACAATTTTTGATGAAAACATGTTATTATGCAACTTTGAAAAATATGAAAAGTACTGAAATTATCCTAGGGTCAAGGTCCAGACTTACTTCAAATTCATCTAAAATAGCTGTTGATCTGGAACAAATATCTTGACTCCTAGGTATGTGTTCTCTAGTACATTTCTTACAATCATTTAAAGAGGCAGACAGGGTTTAAATATTTTTTGCCAGCCTAGACTGGTCTCAAAAGATAATTTAAAAAAATAGTTATTAATTATTTGATAGATAGTTGCATAGCTAAGCTAGAGAAATAAAAGTTGTTACATTTGATGATCTGAGTGGAGTTTGAGTCCTAGACTCCAGTAATAAAAACCATGTGGTATTTATAAAATTCTTATCACTGCCTCAAGCAACTGTAGACTATCAAATGTATAATAAATATATATTTTTTCTATCTTTGGAACATTTCACAAATAAATACTAGTAAGGGATTATTCACTTATTTGTAAATGAATAATTATAAACCAAATTAGATTGTCCAAAGTTATTTCTAAATAAGCGTGCCTACAATGTAACATGTCAAACTTTAATGTTATTTTAGCATCATATAGGATATAGATATAGTACATTAAAGTCTTTAATATTTGGAATTAAGGCTATGCTTATAAGTTTGAAGGTTTTATGGTGCAAAAAGTAGATATTTTATATTTGCTTATCCAAGCAAGAAAAGTATTACTCTAGGCAATGGGATGTTTTACTTGAGGTGGCATATTCTTGCATGTATACACTTTTTAAAAAAAAATTATACAGAACCCTGAAGTTTATAGATGCCTAAAAATTATTACATTTAATATTCTTGATTCATTCCTGATTTTAATATTTAAACATAAATGTTGAAGAGTTTTGAGACAAAAAGAAAAAAGAAGCTAAAAAGAGTATTAATGGGCATATTATAAATAAGTCAGATTGTTGTTGCTAACAGAATTTTAGGCTCATTATTTTACCTTAATGTTATTATGATGAACTCTTCCTTGACACATAGCTTTTTTACAGTTGGAATGGAAAACAGGCACTCAGGGCACAGGATTAACTTCAGAAACAACTTTGCCCAATTTGTACAACCTGGAAGCTTGGCAATGAAAAACAGATGGACCACTGTTCTGTTGTGAGTCTTCATGTAAAACTCTGAATTTTAAATTATTATAATAAGATTAAGTATTTGAGTGGTCAGGAGGCAAAGAGATTAAAGGATTAATTGAGAGTTGACCATGAACTGGAACACATTGCCAGCAGAAACCAAGGAAAAAATGTAAACAAATAGTGAAACAGTTCTTTTATCGTCATAAGTAAAACTGAAGGTTCTTTCACCAGTTTATTTTACTAGGAAGTCCTAATCTCTCATCAGGTTGATCAATAATCAAATATTCAACCAATTTCCTAACCGCAGTCTTACCATCTGGAAATGAATAAAGTAAACTAAAATGTAAAACATTAAGAATGACATGCTGGTAGGTAAAAGAGCACCCCAAGAATATTTCAGAGTCAGCCCTGGACAAATATATTATAGTATTTGGAAAAAATTCTGACCATTACCTGTATTATAGCAAACATTTTCTTGTTCTTCTCTTATAAACAAAATGCAAAATACTAGAGCAATAATACTGACAAATTAATATCGAATCACAGCAAGTAAACAACAACCACCGGTTGATGGTGCTTCTGATAGGGAACATAAAGGAAGCTTTTAGCAGTATAATGATGAGCACAGGGTTTTTGTTATAGAAATTAAAGTAAGTGCTATTTAGTAATAGTGCTAATAGTGACTAATTCTCTCATAAATTGCATTCAATTTTGACCAAAGAACATTACTTAAACATCAATTTTTATTTCAACTGGTCAATATGTTGTGTAGGATATTGCAGCCTCATTTATAAGTGAAATATGTTTGTAATTTCCCTTTATAACAATATATTTTCTCCAATTTCAGTATCAGGTGTATCCAGATCAAGTAGAATGATTTTGAAATATTTCTTCTTTTTTTATTGTCTATAAGATTTGGCATGATCTATTTTTTGAAACTCTCTTTTACTTTTCTTTATATAATATTAGTTGTCTATTTTTTGAGACTTTAAAAAAAAATAAGTTAACTGATGACTTCATACTGAGCCTCAGAGTCAAAGCATTCTATAATAGACATACTCTTATTTGACAATGTGAACGTTACTTTCTTGACATTATTATTAATACTGCTTAATATTTTGATGCAGTAATTATCTTTTTTCTTTTCTGAATGTATTTATCTTTGTTCACTCTTTACGTGGTGTTGCAGCCCATATAGCCTACGACTAGGAAGAGTGAGAGTTATAAGAATTACCTGTATAGCTCAATAATGGAACACCTGGGTGGAAAGGGCATGGAGAGGGATTTAGCTCTCCTAACTAGCACGAGAGCTCACGAGATGACAGCAGTGGTGAATTGGCAGTCTCCACACCTGTGTTGAGGGGCACGATATCAGCCTTATATTAGGCTAGCGGAGAAGGCAGTCAAAGGGCATGCACATTCTATCACGGACACGCTTATTCTGACTCTGTCTCTATTTCCTCTCCTGCCTGGAGAACACCAGCATGGCATCTCTCTGCTGAAGATCACTAAGCTCTGTTAAAGACTAAGATCTATCTTTCTAAGAAGACTGCTTTACTCTAAGACTCACACTCTCTTTCTGTCTCTCTCTCCTGCTAAAGTAGATAGCCCTCAGGCACAGAAAAACTGTACGTGAGCAAAGAAACTTAGCAGTTTGTGTCCAGAACCTAGTTAAGCTGGGCCCGAGACCTGGCCAGTCCTGGGCCCTGGCAAGAAGTGTCAGAAGTGACATGTGACAATGTGGTTTTTATTTCTAGTCCTTATCTTAAACATTGTTATTGTTATTAAATTTTCAGCCTTTTAAATTCTGTGAAGGCAAAAA
>CAUYON010062734.1:0-13799 GCA_963573935.1 Arctocebus calabarensis | reverse complement strand
CAAGCGAGTCTCTTGCCTCCGCCTCCCAAGTAGCTGGGACTACAGGCGCCCGCCACAACGCCCGGCCATTTTTGGTTGCAGCCGTCATTGTTGTTTGGCAGGCCCAGGCTGGATTCGAACCTGCTAGCTCAGGTGTACGTGGCTGGCGCCTTAGCCTGTTGAGCCACAGGCATGTTTGTTATCAAGATCATTTGCCCCCTCCATTTTTTTGGAGATAGTTCTTAGACAGGTTTATTAGGCAATGCTCTAGTATGATGTTGAAAAGACATATAATCAGTTGCCTTTTTTGCCTTATTTCCATACTTTAGATACTTTAAATTTTTAATTGACATAATTGTATGTATTTATGGTGTACCTGATGTTTTCAGTTATATAATATATAGGGATCAAATCAGGATAATTAGCATATTTATCATTTGAAACATTTATTGTTTCTGTGTGTTGGGAATGCTCAGTATTTTCCTTCTAGCTATTTGATACTACACTTGATCTTAGCCAAAAGGCCGAGAAGCGATCCTTCTAGCTATTTGAATAACAACTTTAGTTATTCCACAATGGTATGGAACATTAAGACTTACTCCTCCCGGCTCGGCGCCTGTGGCTCAACGGGCTAAGGCGCCAGCCATGTACACCTGAGCTGGCGGGTTCGAATCCAGCCCGGACCCGCCAAACAACAATAACGGCTGCAACCAAAAAAAAATGGCCGGGCATTGTGGCGGGCACCTGTAGTCCCAGCTACTTGGGAGGCAGAGCCAAGAGACTCGCTTGAGCCCAGGAATTTGAGGTTGCTGTGAGCTATGATGCCATTGTGACAGCTTGTGGCACTGCCTCAAAAAAAAAAAAAAAAAAAAAAAATTATTCCTCCAATCTAGCTCTAATTTTGTATCCTTCTATTTTTTTTTTTTTTTCTTGAGACAGAGTCTCACTTTGTCGCCCTGGGTAGAGGGCCGTGGCATCATAGCTCCCAGCAACCTCAAACTCCTGGGCTCAAGGGATCCTTTTGCCTCAGCCTCCCAAGTAGCTGGGACTACAGGTGCCCTCCACAACCCCTGCTAATTTTAGAGACATGGTCTCTCTCTTACTTAGGCTGGTCTCCAACTCTTGAGCTCAGGCAGTTCACCTAACTTGGCCTCAAAGAGTATTAGGATTACAGGCGTGAACCAGCACACAGGCCTCAATTTTATATCCTTTAGCAAATCTCTACTATTCCCTTCCTCCCTGCCCTCCCCAGCCCCTAGTATCCTTTGTTCTACTTTTTAAATCTGTGAAATCAACATTTTTTTTAGCTTCCACATATGAATGAGAACATGAAATGTTTAACTCTGTGTTTGTGTCATCTTTGGTGTGGTTTCTTTTGAGAAAGTTGCTTTCATTATGCCCCAAACTTAATACAACTAATAAACTGATCTTAATACAACTAATAAACTGGTAGTGTGGGTAATCATTTGCCTTTTGGAGAGATTTTTTTCTTTCTTTCTTTTTTTTTTTTTTTTTTGTAGAGACAGAGTCTCATTCTCTCACCCTCGGTAGAGTGCCGTGGTGTCACACAGCTCATAGCAACCTCCAACTCCTGGGCTTACGCGATTCTCTTGCCTCAGCCTCCCGAGTAGCTGGGACTACAGGCGCCTGCCACAACGCCCGGCTATTTTTTTGTTTTGCAGGTCGGTGACGCTTGGTTTGATCCTGTCACCTTCAGTATACGGGGCCGGAGCCCTACTCGATGAGCCACAGGCGCCGCCCCAGAAGAGATTTTTTTCTTTATGGAAAGAAATTAATATTTTCACCCAAAATGCAGGACCTTCTGTAAATATGTAAAGTGTTTTACAGAAATATGTTTAATATTTAGCTCCTCTCTTCCATTGTGGGGGGGGCACAGTGATAAAATTTTGCACATATAAATATGAGGCCATATTCCCCATTAGATTAAAATATTTTAATACTTGGGACTCTTTTTTTTAAACAGTCTCATTTTGTTACCCTCAGTAGAGTGCTGTTGCATCATAGCTCACAGCAACCTCCAACTCTTGGGCCTAGGCGATTCTTTTGCCTCAGCCTCCTGAGTAGCTGGGACTACAGGCACCCGCCACAATGCCTGGCTATTTTTTTGTTGCAGTTTGGCCGAGGCTGAGTTTGAACCCACCACCCTTGGTATACGGCGTTGGCCCCCTACTTACTGAGCCACAGGTGCCACCCTATTTGGGACTCGTTTCAAAGCAAAAACAGTATTGTGATATCAACATTTATTTAACGTTTGTTGAACAAATTAAATTTTGGGAGCCTAAGTCTCTTGTTAGTAAATACATAGTGCGGAATTCATTTTGAAGATAGCAGCTGCTTAAAATTCACTGTAGTTTGTGCTATAGCATTTTATTGCTGTAAGAATTAAGACTTTAATTATTTTGTGGTATAAAAGTGTGTTTAACTCAAGATACTGGTACAGATGTGTATGTCTGAATTCTACATATTTTAAAAATATGAACCAAAGTATTACCTTTTACTGTTACAAAGTTAATGGCAAACTGATAAATACCAGCATTTGTTTGCCTGAGAATTTGTTGTGTATGAAGATGAGGATAAAATCAGAAATAGTAGATTTAAATATAGTATAATCTGGGAGATAAAATGGAAGAATATTGCTTTTTCTTGATTCTCAGTTTCTCACTTTTGATATATGTGTTAATTGGTAGTGGACAGTGATAACCAACTTTTATGTCCTGAATATCTATCTTTTCTGTTAGAGAATATTTGGAGAAGCTGCTGAAAAAAATTTATATCTCTCTCAGTTGATTATATTGGATACACTGGAAAAATGTCTTGCTGGGGTAAGTAAATGCATTCTTAACTAGGCAAGTTTTGTGAATTTAATCTTGAGAATGTGATCTACCAAAGTATAGGTCTGTAAAAAGAGAACAGTCTGCCTAAGACATGAAAACAAATTTTGTTCATACACCTGGCCTGGTGGCAAATCTTCTGTGGAAAATAATTTTCTCATCTATTGTAAATTAAATGAATATTAAGTATTCATTTAACAATTATAAATTTTATTAAGTTGTAGTTATATAGCTGTCTCTTAGGTTTTTTTAGAAAGATTTATGAAGAAATCACTATTTGATATAACTAATCTCTCAGAAGTAAGAGAGACTGATTCAGAAGACCAAGAGTAATAGCATATGCCTTCCTTTATGAAAATAGTTTCAGTTTTCTATTTTTCAAATCTATCTTTCAAACAGTAATTCAATATTCAATGTTGAATAATTTCAATATTCTATTTTTCAAATTCTATCTTTCAAATTTTTAAAAGAGAACTTAAAAATTAAACATCCTATTAAGGGTAGATATTACCTTAAGAACACTTGTTTTGTGTAAATATGCACAAATGGGTATGTGCAGGAGTGATTGAATACCAAACAATTTTTTTCTCAGGTTTCCTTGAAGTTATTATCTCAGTGTATTTCAACCATGACTTAACTTGAATTTTTTAGAAAAGATTTTTGTTGTGTAAAGCAATGTGCTTCTCTACTTCAGTAACCTTAATTCTTCTTGATTGATGGTAGGAATTTATAAACATATAAATTAGATACCTTCTTAAAATCTGCCTAGTCCATGTATATTGGAGTTTAATTTTTATATTCTCTCTTTGGCACAGAATTCTGAATTTTGCTTTTATTCAGAGTCACTTCTCTCTTCCACATATGCTGCAGTTCTTCAATCTAGATGGTAGGGACTTAATATATGAGGACTGATTGTATAGTTGAGAGATGAAGGAATGGTCAGAAGTGTGAAACTATAAAATTTATATATATTATATGTAAAATTACATTCCCTTTGTGTAAGGGATGGGGTAGAGAATTGGAAAAAATGATTATGTTGGCACAACTATGTATCCCAAGGTAAGCCTGTAAACCTCAAAATCTAAGCATTATATTTTGAAATCTCTTCTTGTCTCCTGACTATATTCCAAACTTGTGGGACAGTGTTTATAAGTTTTCTACTTAAATTGAGGGTAAACTAGTTGTTTTAGCTTAGTATTTTCTGTTAATTTTAATACACTGTTAAATTCATTTGTAAAATGGAGTGAAGGAGCAAAAGGGCTATTAACATAGGATGATGTAATTGGGAAACTAGGCAATTTAAAAACTCCTAAATCAGTTCTTTGTAGTGGTATTATTACTTTGATTGTAAATTACTGATATATTAGCCACACCCAAGATTGAACGGGGGCAGGGTGGTTTGTTGCCTCTTCTAGTTCCATAGTTTTTCTCCATTAACTTTTATAATTGAAAGGTAATGATAAATGTATTTTGGAAGAAGATCACTGGTATTATTGGTTCCTGTTTGATCTAATACACTTGGGAGATAGATTAGTTAAAATGCTAATAAATGGACCTGATATAAACTTATATAATAGATAAAATAGGTAATACTTTGGCCTGCTCTACTATTGAAAATAAATGTGAATTTTTTTCATTAAATTTACAATTTAAAAGTAATGCTATTTATGTTATCAAACAATTGTTATTTTCTTGGATTGCCTTTAATAATTTTACAGATATCTCTTGATTTTCAGTTCAGTTGAAGTAGTTTAAGAATTGAGCCTTCAGGCTCGGTGCCTGAGGCTCAAGCGGCTAAGGCGCCAGCCACATACATCTGAGCTGGCAGGCTCAAATCCAGCCCAGGCCCACCAAACAACAATGATGTCTGCCACCAAAAAAATAGCTGGGTGCTGTGGCAGGAGAATCCCAGATACTTGGGAGGCAGAGGCAGGAGAATCACTTGAGCCCAGGAGTTAGAGGTTGCTGTGAGCTGTGATGCCACAGCATCTCAAAAAAAAAAAAAAAGAATTGAGCCTTCAAACATATGTTTATCATATAAGTAGTTGGAATAGCTAAATGATAAAGAACTAATATTTACCACTATTTTATTATGAGTAAAAATTGTGTAGACTTTGAGGAATCTTATTTTTGTCCCTGGGCATATGACTATTATTCAAAGGATTTAATACTTTTCTGATTTTTATTTAATAATTTTGAGTTGGTTTCAACATCTGTATTTGGTTATCCTATAAACAAGAAATAGACATTGTAACTTGAATGTGCAGGTTTTTGTGAAATCTGCTTATTTACTATACATGTATTTCAGTGTATTTGGATCTGAAAGCTCTTGGATTATAATTAAGAATCTGAGTGGAGGTTGGTGGAGTGGGTTACGCACATTGGGAGACTCAGGTGGGAGGATTGCTTGAGGTCAGGAAGTCTAGACCAACCTGTACAATATGTGAGACCTCATTTATACTAAATTTTTTTTAAGGCTAGGCTTCTGTGGCTCAAGCGGCTAAGGTGCCAGACACATACACCTGAGCTAGCGGATTCAAATCCAACCCAGGCCCGCCAAACAACAATGGCTGCAACCAAAAAAAAAAAAAATAGCCAGGCGTTGTGGTGGGCGCCTGTAATCCCAGGTACTTGGGAGGCAGAGGCAGAAGAATGGCTTGAGCCCAGGAGTTGGAGGTTGCTGTGAGCTGTGATGCCACAGCCCTATACCCAGGGTGACAGCTTGAGGTTCTGTCTAAAAAAAAAAAAAAAAAAAAAATTTGTTTTTTAAATTTAGCTAGTTGTGGGCGGTTCCTGTAGCTCAGTGGGTAGGGCGCCGGCCCCATATGCTGAGGGTGGCGGGTTCAAACCCGGCCCTGGCCAAACTGAAAAAAAAAAATTTAGCTAGATGTGGCAACACCTGTAGCTCAGTGGATAGGGTGCTGGTCACATACACCGAGGCTGGTGGGTTCAAGCCCAGCCTGGGCCTGCTAAACAACAACAGCTGTAACCAAAAAAATTGCTGGGCATTGTGGCAGGTGTCTATAGTCCCAGTACTTGGCAGGCTGAGGCAAGAGAATTGCTTAAGCCTAAGAGTTGGAGGTTGCTTTGAGCTGTGACGCCATGGCACTGTACTGAGGGCGACATAGTGAAACTCTGTCTCAGAAAAATAAAAAAAAAATTTAGCTAGATGAAGTGGCACATGCCTATATTCCCATCTACTTAGGAGGTTGAGACAGGAGGGTCACTTGAGCCCGGGAGTTTGAGGTTACAGTGAGCTATGATTGGACTACTGCACTTCAGCCTTGGTGAAAGAGTGAAAGCTTGTCACTAAAAAACAAAACAAGACAAAACAAAAAAGAATCGATTATAGCACACTTTTATATAAATTTTTGTTCTTTGTCATCTTGCTCATCTTATCAACATTGTTAATCATATGTGGATACCAAAACTGTTAGGTAAAAGTAAATCTGCAGGTTAGCTTATCTGTTAGTTCTTTGTTAATTATAGAATAGATAATTACAAAGTAGAGATACCAATGCTGCCATCAAAGGTATCAAACTTGGTGTTATTAACAGGGGACCACCTGCCATTATGTGCTCATGATGTGATGAACTTACTGAATTACCTAAAATGTTTAAACTGAATCTAAACAGGCCATCAGGTTTAAATTCTAGCTTATAGAAAATATAGTAACTGGAAGAACAAGCTAAGTTATATTGCTAGGAAATACTTAAATCAAGACTATGAAACCTTCTATAAGGCAACTAGCCCAGTTTCTTAAAGCCAATGTCATAGGTAGTATATGAGTGTGTGAGGAGATTGCTCTAACATAAACTAGAGGAACATAATAATGTTGCAGTCTATGAACCCTTTTTGGATCCTCATTGAATAAAAAAAAAAAAAAAGCTAAGGAAGATTTTGGGAGGGGGGCAATGGTGAAATTTGAATACAGATTTAGTATTAGATGATACAAGGAATTCTTTCTTTTTCCTGTGTGTTAATTGTACTGAAGTTAATGTTAGAGAAAGTCCTTTTTTTTAAATTGAGACTGAGCCTCAGGTTGTTACCCTGGATAGAGTGCTGTGGCATCATAGCTCACAGCAACCTCCAATTCCTGGGCTGAAGTGAGTCTCTTGCCTCCGCCTCCCTAGTAGCTGGGACTACAGGTGCCCACCACAATGCCCGGCCATTTTTTGGTTGCAGCTATTGTTGTTTGGCGGGCCTGGGCTGGATTTGAACCCCCCAGCTCAGGTGTATGTGGCTGGCGCCTTAGCCCGTTGAGCCACAGGCGCTGAGCAGAAAGTCCTTATTTTTAAGAGAGGCTGAGGTATGTAGTGATATTATGTTTATAACTTGAAATGATTCAACCAAAACAAAAGTAACTTGTAGTAAGTCGTATCTGTGTTGGTCAGTCTGCACAAAGACAAGAGACAAGTGTGATCACTCATCTCAGAATTTATTTGGAAGTTTGGAAAGGACACAAGGCACTTGCCAATCAATATGAGTAAAGTTTATTTAGAGCTCATAGTAAAAAGGGGATTCCCAGGAACAGAAGGACTTATTCAGTGAATAAGAGCAAGCAGGAGTGAGGATAAATGGAGAATTAGACTTTAATTGTGATTATGGATGAGAGATAGAATCATCTTGTTTGTTTGTTTTGAGGAGATTGTCTCGCTCTGTCACCCAGCCTGAAGTACAGTGGGAGGATCGTAGTTTCCTGCAGCCTTGAACTCCTGGGCTCAAGCAGTCCTCTTGTTTCAGCCTTCTCAGTAACTGAGAGTACAATTGCATGTCACCACACCTGGCTAATTTTTAAATCTTTGTTTTAGAGATAGTGTCTTGCTATGTTCCTTAGGCTGGTCTCTAGCAACTCCTTGCCTTCAGGTATCCTCCTGCCTTAGCCTCTCGCCTCCAGCTTCCTGCCTCAGCCTTAGGAGCTAGGATTATAGGCCACTGTGGCCAGCCATCCCCTTTTTTAGCTTATCTGAAAAAGATGTAGTAAATATGATGAAATGTTAATAATTGTTGAATCTAGGTGATAGATATATGAATGTTTGTTATACTATTTCAGCTCTTATCTAAAAAAGATGTAGTAAATATGTTGAAATGTTAATAATTGTTGAATCTAGGTGATAGATATATGAATGTTCATTATACTATTTGAGCTCTTTTATATGTTTGAAAATTTTCACAATAGAAAATGTTTAGAGGCAAAGTTAAGAAAGCTTTAGAATTATGTGATTATTTCTGTTTTAGCAACCAAAGGACACAATGAGATTAGATGAAACGATGCTGGTCAAACAGTTGCTGCCAGAAATCTGCCATTTTCTTCACACCTGTCGTGAAGGAAACCAACATGCAGCTGAACTTCGGAATTCTGCCTCTGGGGTTTTATTTTCCCTCAGTTGCAACAACTTTAATGCAGTCTTTAGCCGAATTTCTACCAGGTTAGTGTGTAAATTGACAGAGGACAATTAAAGTAAAATTAATTCTAGAAGTCTTTGTCTGCATTAAAATAAGTTAACCAAATGAATTTTTTCTGGGCTTTTGTAGAAATTTTCCATTCATTACTTTGAGATTTTAATTATGAAATGTGATAGAAACTTGAAGTCTAAATTTTAGGGGAAAATATCTCCCATGACCAGGCTTTTTAAAATAAAAAGCATTAGGTATGAATTTTGGTTTGGCTTTTTAAACATATTATTCCTTTAAATAAAATCAGATAATCAGATTCAATAATTGATAAGAATAATGATCTCACAGCTTTATTCCTTATCACAAGCTCTGAGGTGCCAAAAAAAACCTAACTTGTTTTTTTGTGCTTAGAAGCACAAGGAATACTTGCAGAAGTAGAAATCTCCAGAAAATGGAGTGTGTTTTAATAAGTATATGTAAAATATTCCTATTTATGGAGTATTTGCATCATATGCTCTACTGTCTTGTCCTCACAGCATCTCTGGAAAGGTAGGTAATACTGTGTGCATTTTACAGGTAAGCAAACTAATTCAAAAAGTTAAGATGATGTGCTAAATAACAGAGGACTCCAAAATCTAAGGTTGGTCTCAGAATTTATATTAATTTCATTATACCAGGTTGCTTCCCTATGCTTCTATTTTAACTGTATTTTGATGAAATCCTTTTTATAAAAGGATTATATAAAAGGATTTTATAAAATATACTTCTTTGTTTTAAAGATGTATTATAAATATAATTTAAACTTTTATTGATGATTCAAAATTATTGTGAGCAGTAGTTGAAATATGCTACAGATGGAGAAATTGGTGTATATGATCTATGAGATAGAATATAAGAGTAGCAAGTAACTCTGGAACTTGGTTTTATGCAAGTGATTTGCCTTTCTTATGCAAGGAAGTATAACAGAAATCACTTAGTGAATCAAAGACTAGTACAGAATAGAGAAAACCAGTCCTCTTTGGTACTCGCATCTTTGGCTTGTCAGTATTTTATTAACAGTGGACTTCCAATTAGTTATAGTCACTCATTCTTCTCTTGTTTTCCAACAGATGTGAATGAGAACATACATCATAATTTGAGAATTTGTGCTGGGGTGTTTTGGGGAATTGATGAACTTTAAAGTCCTACAATTCCTTAAACAAAAATGACATTTCTATCTATAATTATATATATAGATAGAAAGATATATAGATTTTGTTTTTGTTTTTGTTTTGAGACAGAGTCTCACTTTGTCACCCGCAATAGAGTGCTCTGGCATCATAGCTCACAGCAACCTCAAACTTCTGGGCTCACATGATTCTCTTGCCTCAGATTCCCAAGTAGCTGTGATTATAGGTGCCCACCTCAGTGCCTGGCTATTTTTAGCGACGGGGGGTCTCACTGTGGCTCAGGCAGGCAATCCACTCATCTTGGCCTCCCAGAGTGCTGGATAACAATATTTTTCAACCCCAACAGAATCTCTGTCCTAAAGGAAATTAAAGTTTTAATGATATGATTATTATATAAGATTATTGTGAGAATCTTAGATAATATTTGTATGATAGAACAATGTTGTCATGAAGTCGTTTGAGTAATAACATTTCACATTCTAAGTGCTAGTACACTGAATCAGCAAAGTATCAAACACCTAGGGAATAGGAGGCTGGAAAATTATAAAAAGAAAAAATTATTTTCTGGCTAGGCACAGTATCTCATGCCTGTAATCCTAGCAGTCTGGGAGACTGAGATGGGAGGATCCCTTGAGGTCAGGAGTTTGAGACCAGCCTGAGCAAGACTGAGATCTCGTCTCTGCTAAAAGTAGAAAAATTAGCCAGGTGTTGTGATAGCATCTGTAGTCCCAGCTACTCGGGATGCTGAGGCAGAAGAATCACTTAAACCCAGGAGTTAGAGGTTGCTACAAGCTAGGCTAAGTCCTTTTCACTGGACAACAGAGTGAGACTCTTGTCTCAGCTGCCACCTTTGTCCCCTGACACTCCCAAACCCTTTTCATTTAGGTGACTGCTAGACTAGCCTTACTATTTGAAATATTGTCTTGAAGGTAGAAAGTGATCAAAAAATAAAGTTTTTTTACTCTATCCATATGTGAGTTGTTTTGTATCACCTTGAAAACTCTAGAAATATTCTATCCACTACAGGATTTTTGGAATTTCGCAGATGTGTAAAAATGGACAACTTTTATTATTTCCTGAATCTAGTTCATTGTTTGTCACCAAAATACAAGTTAAGTGTCTAAAATTTCAAGAGTTTTCAGGAGACAGATTACTCAGAAATGGGATCTCTGAAATAACATGTTTCAGACAAATGAATTTACCTTTACATTTAGCTTATGCCAGAAGTAGGACCTGATCTTGTTAGAGCAGTGGTTCTCAACCTGTGGGTCACGACCCCTTTGTAACAATGAAAATACATTATGCATATCAGATATTTACATTATGATTCATAATAGTAACAAAATTACAGTTATGGAGTAGCAACAAAATAATTTTATGGTTGGGGGTCACTACAACATGAGGAACCAATGCCAGTCATGGCATTAGGAAGGTTGAGAACCACTGCGTTAGAAGATCATTCATCTTAAAAGAGCATTAAGATGGTTTAGTTTAGGTGGGGACATCTTTTTTTTTTTTATTTGTTTTTGTTTTTTTGAAATAGAGCCTCACTATGTTGCCCTGGCTAGAGTGCTCTGCAATCACAGCTCACGGCAACCTCAAACTCTTGGGCTTAAGTGATTCTCTTGCCTAAGCCTTCCAAGTACCTGGGACTACATGTGCCTGCCACAACACCCAGCTATTTTTTTTGACAACTCAGTGACAGAGTTGTCACTGTTGTTTAGCAGGCCTGGGCTGGGTTCAAACCTGCCAGCCTTGGTGTGTGTGGCTGGCGCCCTAACCACATAGCAACAGGCGCCGAGCCTAGGTGGGGACATTTTATTACGTTGTTATATTATTAGGTGGCTTAAAAATATATTTGAATAGCAGTTCTTTCTAAAGATTGATTTTATATTTCACATATTATAGATGAATCAGAATCATGAAAATGTGTTGTTTGTCATTCTCCTTGTCAATACATTTTTCACCATTAAGTTTAAGATTTGGTTTTTGCATTTTTGACTTTCATTTTTCTTTAGGTGAAGATGGGTGATAGGTCTCAAAGTAGCTGGAGTATATCATGTTCTATGGCTTATAGTACCCTTTTATGTAGAAGATTAGCTGGTTTCTCCACAAAATTTCTGTACAGCTGCACTAGACCTAGTTGTTATGTGATAGTAGAATACTTCAGAATATTGAATTTGATACACCACTAGAGGCAGCAGCCAAATGACTTTACAATTTATTTTTTTATTTTTATGTTTGTATTTTTCTGGGCAAGGCTCTGCCTGACTTTATAATTTACTATTTGGTTTCATACAAATCTATTTTTTATGGTTTATTTTTTAAAATTGTTATCAGTCTCTTCTTGTATACTTCTGATGACTTAAAACATTTTATATTCTTTTTAAAATTTTAAAATTATATTTGTGCTGATACTCATTTGTAAGGAATTATTTATTGCCTTTTGTAATCTGTGGTTGCAGACTTATCTTTAGTGTGAGTTATATTTTCTTTGAGGAGCTATTGTATTCTTGAGCTGTGATAGTGTTCTAGTGATGGTTTTACATGTGTGTTTGCCAGTTGCCCAGATCTAGATCTATTTTTTTTGTTAATTTTCTCAGTCCCAGACTGTATGGGTAGTATAAATTTGGACCTTAAACTCTTCTAAGAGTGACTTTTTTTCATTTATTCAAAGCTTAGGCAGAGCAGATAAATTTCTTTGTGTTGGTAGATTTTCTTTTTCTTTCTCTTTTTTTGTTTAGTAAGTACATAGTTCTTAGTAGTTCATATTTTATGCAGAACCCAGGTTCTAATTTCTGCATTATTAAGGTACAGACTTTATAATCAGTCTCCATGTGAATGTCAGCCCACACACTGCTATGTTAGGTTAAGGCGATCAAAAACCTCCCTCATCCTTTCTTTGTGTAGGATCAGATCATACACTTAACTTCTCTGGTTTTCAGTTTCCAATTTATTTCTGAGTGGGTGGGTGGTGTTTTTACTGTATTTCTACTTAACTTATAATATCTTCCTGTTATTTGGTGTACCTGGTCTTTTCTGATGTTTTAGTGATAGGTTTTCCACACTTCATATCTTTTGCTCCCACTGCCCCTATAGAGGTAGTGAACTACAAAAGAGGCAACATTTTTCTTCCATTTTTTACAAACATGTACAAGAGTCAGCTTTTCATAAGTTGGTGTTGCTGATCTATTATGTTACATTTTCTAAGGAGTCATTTCTATGCTCACAAATCATTATTGAGGACCACCTAATAAAAAAATCCTCACAAAATTAGCATGCAACTGCAGGTTGGACAGCCCTGCTTTAGAGTGTAAGTGCTTAAATAATTTTAATGTTAGCTAAAGGCTAAAGGAGAATTTGGGAAGGAAGAAATGGAATTGATTTCATTTGCAGCAATTGAAAGGTTAGTGCAATTACTATGTCAATTTTAAAGCATTAAAATGGTTAAAATTCAAGTTAATACTTACCAGTAAGACAATATAGTATTTTTGCTTTTTTATCACATCTCTATTCCTCAATTTATAAAAACTAATAACTTTCATTCTGCTGCTTATTATTATTATTTTTTTTTTTGTAGAGACAGAGTCTCACTTTATCGCCCTGGGTAGAGTGCCGTGGCGTCACACTGCTCACAGCAACCTCCAGCTCTTGGGCTTAAGCAATTCTCTTGCCTCAACCTCCCTAGTAGCTGGGACTACAGGCGCCCGCCACAGCACCCGGCTATTTTTTTGTTTTGCAGTTCGGCCGAGGCCGGGCTTGAACCCACCACCTTCGGTATATGGGGCCAGCGCCCTACTCGCTGAGCCACAGGAGCCGCCCTGCTGCTTATTATTTTTTTGATGTATAAAAATATGGACAAATGAGTATGCCTTATTAGGTATCACAATTTAATAGATTGGCCATACCAGCTTTTAAAAATCTGACCCCTGTGGTGTTTTTTTTTTTTTTTTTTTTTGCAGTTTTTGGCCGGGTCTGGGTTTGAACCCTCCACCTCTGGCACATGAGGCCGGCGCCCTACTCCTTTGAGCCACAGAAGCTGCCCTGACCCCTGTGGTTTTTAATGGAAAAATAGAAGAAAAATTTAATCTCTTTTATTAAGGCTTAAATGAACTTCTTTTCTTTCTTTCTTTTTTTTTTTTTTTTTAAGAGACATAGTCTTACTTCATTGTCCTATCGCCCTCGCTAGAGAGCTGTTATGTCACAGCTCACAGCAACCTCCAACTCATGGGCGTAGGTGATTATTTTGCCTCAGCCTCCTGAGTAGCTGGGACTACAGGCACCCGCCACAACGCCCGACTATTTTTTTGTTGCATTTGGTCAGGGCCGGGTTCGAACCCGCCACCCTCTGTATGGGTGTAGGGCTGACACCCTACTCACTGAGCCACAGGCGCCGCCCCTT
>CAUYON010062732.1:0-17754 GCA_963573935.1 Arctocebus calabarensis | reverse complement strand
GGTGGGATGTCTGTGTGCTGGGGTGTGTGTGCTGAGGTGACTGTGTGGTGGGATGTGTGTGTGCTGGGGTGAGTGTGTGTGCTGGGGTGTGTGTGCTAGGGTGAGTGTGTGCTGGGATGTGTGTGTGCTGAGGTGTGTGTGCTGGGGTGAGTGTGTGTGCTGGGGTGAGTGTGTGCTGGGGTGAGTGTGTGTGCTGGGGGGTGTGTGTGCTGGGGTAAGTGTGTGCTGGGGTGAGTGTGTGTGCTGGGGTGTGTGTGTGCTGGGGGTGTGTGTGCTGGGGTGTGTGTGCTGGGGTAAGTGTGTGCTGGGGTGAGTGTGTGTGCTGGAGTGTGTGTGTGCTGGGGTGAGTGTGTGTGCTGGGGTGTGTGTGCTGGGGTGAGTGTGTGTGCTGGGGTGTGTGTGTGCTGGGGTGAGTGTGTGTGCTGGGGTGTGTGTGCTGGGTTGTGTGTGTGTGTGCTGGGGTGTGTGTGTGCTGGGGTGAGTGTGTGTGCTGGGGTGTGTGTGTGCTGGAGTGTGTGTGTGCTGGGTTGTGTGTGTGCTGGGGTGTGTGTGTGTGCTGGGGTGTGTGTGTGCTGGGGTGAGTGTGTGCTGGGGTGTGAGTGTGTGTTTGGGTGTGTGTGCTGTGACTGTGTACAGATGAGGAGGACAGGGACAAACAGATACTTGAGGGGTCATGAAGGCGCAACCTCTAGACAAAATACTTCGAAGAGAATTATGTTTTGACATTTTTGAGGATACCAGGAGAGCCGGAAATTTGTCTTTTTTTATTCACTATCTTTGAGTTGTAGAACAATTTTTTGAAATATAGTAGGCATTCAGTAAATATTTGTTGAATGAAAAATGAAAAGAATTCAAAGTTTGGGGAAATAATTACTGTACGCACATTGCAAAAGCACAGCATTGCTGCAGTGGGAGTGTCAGATTCCATTAAAACCAGAACTTTCTAGTTACCTTTGAAACATTATTTTCCAGGATTTGTTCTTATTTTAAGATTTTTCTGGATATCACAAGAAAAATCTGTGCTCTTAAAAAAAAACATATTCCATAAACTTATTCCATCACTGATTCCAGCATTACAGGTACTGAAGACCAGTTCTGAAAATATTTTTTTAGTATGAAATTTTCAACCTGTGTAGAAAATAAATAAAAATAGAAATTAAACTGCAAATCTAGAAAGCTAGATTCTGGGCTCACTTATGCACTTGGTAGTGACGTCTGACCCCTGGATGGTTAAGGGCCCTTCTGGTCTTTGGTTTCTTTATCTTTAGAATGAGATGGTTGGCTCAATGATCTCTTTCTGGCTCTACAAAGCTATAATTTTTTTTACTGCCATAAATAGTAAACATTTATATTTTACAAAGTTAGATTATAACTATGAGAAAATTAGTGTGTAAGGAATATTTCATGGCTTATCAAAATTTTTCTTAGTTAAGTATTTATACTTAAGTTGAGATAGCCAGAGACATTTTTATTTTCCAAAATATGTAAGTATATGTCAGGAATTGTGTGCAAAGCTCACAAGGAATCTTATAAAATGTGCTGATGTATAAGAAGTAATCTGATTTTATAAGGAAACTTTAGGAAAATAAAATTTTTCAAGTATGTTTTATTATATAGAGAATGAGAAAATGTTTTTATTCATAAATATATTTGTGTAGCCGGACACAATGGCTCATGCCTGTAATCCAGCCATCTGGGAGCCTGAGGCAGGTAGCTTGAGCTCAGGAGTTCAAGACCAGTCTGAACAGAGAGAGACCCCTTCTCTTCTAAAAATAGAAATATCTAGCCTGGCGTTGTGGTGCATACATGTAGTCCCAGCTACTTGGGAGGCTGAGACAAGAGGATCTCTTGAGCCCAAGAAGAGTTTGAGGTTACTATGGGCTATGATGTCACGTCACTGTGCCCAGGGTGGCAGAGAGAAACTCTGTCTCAAAAACAAATTTTTTTGTATAGTGTGTAAAGTCATTAGTTCTAGATATATAGCAATATGTGACAAAACCTCAAAATTATGCTTTTAAAGCTAAATTACATGCCTAATAAGAAATCTATCGGCCACAGAATACTAATACATAGCAAGCAACAAAACATAAATTTCACTGATAAGTGAAGTGAGCTTATCATACTGATGGGGTTAGGAAAGCAAATATCAGTATAACAGTACCTGCGAATAGCTCAACATCTGCCCTACGAAGCGAATATAAATGGACCTCCGTAGAGGGTGTGGCATTCGAGCCATGATATTCGTCAGCATAGAGAAACAGCCAAGTGTCCTGAGCGCGCGCCAGGCTTCTCCGGGCAGCCTGAGTGTCTGGGAGACTCACCTCTTTGCTGTGGGGTCTTTGTCCCCAGGAGCAGCACAGCTGTTCTCTTGCTGTTGTCCCCTGGATGCATTTGGCAGATGAGCTGCATTTTCTATGCAGTAGCGATGCTGGTACTCATTCCCCGTACTTTTGAGTAGCATCGTTTTGCACTAACTGGACAGTAAGTTACCGCAGCTCACCCCAGACTCCGGGCAGATTTCCTTTTAGGGAGAATGGAAGTGGGAGTTGCATGGGGGTAAGTGGGTGGATACCATTTATGTCATATCAAAAAGAAAAAAACCAACAGAAATCTCCTGCATGCTAATGGGCTCACTGTGTAAAGATGGGAACAGATGCATGTAATAAAGTAACTCGTGGTTCTAATCCTGGCTGCATCAGAATAACTCAGGGGGGTTAAAAAATTAAAAGAGGAGGAGAAGCAATGAAATCCAAGGCCTGGTAAACCACAACGTCTGTAGTTAGAGTGGTTGGAACAGTGACTTTTCCACTAAGGATGGACGCAGTTGGGCGCGTGAGAGCAAGTGGCTGGCAACGGCTACTCCCTGAAGGGCCTTGCATGTCCCATTCAGGGGAACAGGTTGTATTTTTTCTTTCTTTCTTTTTTTTTTTTTTAAGGTAGACTCTCACTCTATCTCTCTGGATAGAGTGCTGTGGTATCATAGCTCACAGCAACCTCAAACTCTTAGAATCAAGCCGTCCTCTTGAGAGTGGTGGGGGCTATAGAGACCGAGGACTGATGTTGTCCAGTTTGGGTCTTGGAAAAGTCCTGCGCTGAGGGTAGAACTGGAAACAAGTGGGCAGACGCTGCTGTTGCCCTGGCCAGTGGTGGGAAGAGCTGTCACAGGGGACCGATAGCTGGGGAGCACCAGGAGAATGTGGTGTCGCTAG
Source organism: Arctocebus calabarensis (assembly GCA_963573935.1). NCBI lineage: Eukaryota > Metazoa > Chordata > Mammalia > Primates > Lorisidae > Arctocebus > Arctocebus calabarensis. Next base: position 14,545 of record CAUYON010062732.1, on the reverse strand, counting down.
AGAATGAAGATGGTTTCGGGTTTGGGCACTAGCTGCTGAGTGTTATCATTTGTGAAGATGGAAAGAGAAGTGACGAAGCCGGTCTGGGAAGGACCCGGTGGGTTCGACATTGGCCCAATGGCCTCGGAATGGCCCTGGGACACCCGCCTGACTGGCGTGTGTCTGTCTCCCAGCTGACCTCCCTGCCCCTGCCTTTGCTGCCCTGTGTTCTCCTCCCACAGGTTGGACCAGCTCATTGTCTGCTCAAAAGCCCTTTGGTAGCTTCCCACCTCACTGGGTGGGGGAGTCTCCCCAGTGGCCTCTGGCGCCCCTGAGGTGTCACCTCTTACCTTCCTCACCTTGCCCTCTCCACGTGGGCGACACGGGTCTCCATGAGTCTCTCCATCAGCCGGGACTGCGCTCTCCTCTGGCCTGGCTCTCTGCCTCGGGGAGGGGTGGTGGTGGTTGTGTTGTTATCCTGGCCTATGTGTGAGCCAAGAACGGGCCCCAGTGATCTTGGATGTGAAGGAACGTCTCCCCCTTCACTTGTTCAGACGTTCGCTGGAATGCCTCTGGCCCTGTTTACAATTATAAACGCCCTTGCTCTCTCCTGGCACTTTCCAGGCACTTTTCAAGATTCTGGAATTTCTATCCCCAGCCTGTATCGCCCAAACTCATGTTTACGATGACCTTTCATTCAATCCTGAAATATTTATTAAGTACCTACTAAGTGCAGGGCACTGTTCTAAGCCCAGGAAATACAGCTGTGAACAGAACAGACATCCATGGCTCCCTGGAGATCATTGTGGCGGGGAGATAAACGTAGATGGGTGCGTACAATATCTGCTACTGCTGCTGCTTTCCTGCTCTCAGCTCAACAGAGCTCACCCGGCACAGGAGGACAGGGACGGTGTTACAGCCTGTTGGGTTCATTGCCCCTGCCCAAGACCCTGATACGCTAAGACAGCAGGGGCCACCGCAGGGAAAGAGCATAAAGGAATGAGAGGAAGTTCTCAAATTTCATCTCTCTGAAGATTGGGGAGAAAGAGTTTTAAAAAATACTTTAGCGGGCAAAGGCTAGGTAATTGTGTCTGCTAACTGGCTGGACTGGGGTGGAACCCCAGTGGTGTAGAAATTGTCCTCCTTTTTGAGTTGGTTCTTGGGTGGGTGTTGTAAGACCAGTTGAGTCAGTTCCTCAGATTGGGCCACTGGTCTGGATGGGTCAGCCATCCCACTGGAAGGCACCTCAAAATCTAGCCTCAGGGTTCACAGGGGTGATGGTATCTGTAGGAGCACCGGAGGAAGCTGAGACTCTTTCTGACCATCTCCCATATGGCTCCTAAGTCATGAGCAATTATAGGAAGGCAAGCTGGGGAACAGTGGCTGATTATATGCACATTTCCTAACAGCCCCCACTTTGTGGCCCTTTATTAATTTATTTTTATTTTTTTTCCTTTATTAATTTTATAAATTAATTTATAAATTTATAAAGAGAGGTTTCAGAAGGAGCTGACTTTTAGTTCCAGTTTAACAGGACAAGGCAGTGACAAGGGTGAGGGTGCTGCAAAAGGAGCTAAAATATTGGATGTGCTGAGGCCTGGGCAGGAGACGGAAAAAAAGCAAAATCCCAGAAGTACAGAAAAGATTTAGGAACAAAGAAAAATACATCATATGCCTTTTGCCCACAAGATTAAACATTTTCACTTCTTTGTTTCTAAAGACTCAGAAATATCCTCAGAGTTCTTCATTACTTATTAATTAATTCAACTCAGAAAATATTTATTGGGCACATGTTGTGAACCACAAACTGCATAGTCTTTAGACACATACTAGAATACATACTAGAATTTCCGAGTTGGAATGGATTTTTGGCATAAATTAGTCTAAAACCTCCACATTTTACTAATCACAAAATCAAGCCCCTTTGAAATGAAGTGGCTTGCCCAGTGTCACTTAACCAGTCAGTAGCAAAGCTGGAATTTGAAACTGGATTTTTAGACTCAAATTCATTGCTTAATTGCTAACACCACACTGTTCTCATCTTGGGGGATCAAACTTTTTGAAGGTTAAACTCATCATTCGGTGATGAACATCACTGGGAAAATGACGTTTTCTTTAGAGATACTTTCTGTTTAGCTTGTCTTTTAGGAACCTCCCTAGAATAAAGAACTCTGCACGAATATACTAGAAATGAGAGTGCTGGTCGTGAAGGTGTTTGATGTATGGGTTAGGAACTGTAGTCACAAGCAATAGAAATGTACTTGAGAGGGAAAGCACATTATAAAGAGAGGGGTGAGGAGAGTTTATGATAGGTCACAGCGGTGACTGGTGGCTTGGATGTCACGTTTCTGCTTTCTACATAGCTGATAATGTCAGGGCAAAGTTACATGATTTTAAAAAATTTTAAGGTGTTGGCAAGGGATTATAGTGTGGGGATGAAGAGAGGAGTTCTAAACAAAACAAAAAAAAAAAAAAAGAAGAGAGGGAGAGAGCCTCTAAAGCCCAGGGTCCCTGAAGTTACCTGTGGCGCTTGAGTCCTGCAGAAACTTCTATCTTAGGACAGAGTTAGAAGTGCGGGAGCCTTGGTGAGGGAGGGGGCGGGGCAGGATTGAACGCTGGTGTGGATCTGGTAAATGGGTTACCAGAGCTGGAAGCCAGATTGGGGCGGGAGAACCTTGATGCAGGTTGCACAGATTACCCCGTGGGGATTTGGGGAGTAAAGATCACCTGTTACAGGGACTCACTAGGAGGAAATGGCCCGACCCTGGTGCCCTCACCACGTTTAGTCATTGGCTGGTACTGCCCAGGAGGACTGTGGCCTCAGCTCAAAGCTGGGGAGGATGCCGACGGGGTGACCGCTGGCCGCTGTCCACTGACGGCACTTCTTGTAGCTCCAGGGCAGGCTGGTTCTTGAAGGGGCTTGAACAGTGAACGCCAAGACAGCCACAGTGTCTGACATCAACTGTGACCCATTTTACTTACGAAATGCAGGAAGCAGATAATCAACCTGTCAATGTAACAAAAAGAGAAATGCTGTATTTTGAAAATATGTTTTGGGAAATTTATAGTTTTTTACAAAGTTTTTAACAGTATTTTTTTAAATAATATTTTTGTAAAGGAGTTTATGTTTTAAAAAAATTAAATAATACAGAAATGCCCAAATATTTCTCTTCTATTCCTAATTACCACTTGAAAAATCTGGTCCGTGTCTTCATACAAACCATTTCTTGCACACACACACACACACACACACACACAAGATTTATAAAAGTGGAACAATATTAAAAGTGACACTATTTTGCAGATTGCTCTTTTATTCAACAAGATAAGACCTTCAGCACACTTCACCTGCCTCTTGCTCTGACCCTCATGTTTTGTTATAATTATCTAGAATTCTGTTCTAGGAAATTATTATTTTTTCCCTATATATTTCATCAATCTTTGTTTACCTGTGCAGGAAACTTCGTGGCAACATGGTCACCAAGTATTTAAAATCAAGGATAGCTGGTTTCTCTTGTTAACACAGTTCCTCGTATGTCAGGTCTCCCAAATTGTTTGGGTTTGATGGTCACAGTCATCCGAGAGCTGCAGCCTAACCAGATGCTCTGATCCTGCTGCATCCGTTTCACACCTCCCCTTGGCTTGAAGCCATCACTTTTCCTTTACTTGTCACTGTTGTAGGCTTCATCTGATTCCCCCAAGTGTCCTCCCAGTCCCATATGATCCGCTGTCGCCTTTAGCATTTTGAAGTGGAGTTTTAATGAAATGTTTTCTTAGCCTCCGTCCCTTGTTTTCTTTAATAGGAAGCCACTTGACTAAGTTATAATATAATTGGGTTTGTTGACAGCTAAACCCACTGCCATGGTCAACAATGGCGAGGTGGTGTTTGTTTTTAGAAACATCTACTGCCCGTGGCCCCTTTATTGTTCTGCTTCATAAGGTCCAGGGACTTTCAGGTTTCTCCATCCCACAGGACAGAATAAGTCCTAATCCTTCCAGCTATAAAGATGCCCCACGACTGTGCCTCAAGACAAGCAGGGTGGCATTTCAATGGTGATCACATAGTCCCTGCCCCAGGTACTCGGGGCTCTATTACATTACTAGATCTGAAAGTCTCACGTGCATAAATGGAGGAAATTAGAATAAAATGGATGGATTCACTGGAAAAAAATAGATTGAGAAAAAATAAAGAGGAAACTAGTTTAATATGTAGTTTTATTTTTTTACAGAGAATATTTTGTCTTCTACCAGAACTTTTCCATATCAATTTTCTTAGGCACATTTTTTATTATTTATTTTTTGTGGATATTTGGATCCTGCCTTAAGTTCCCAATTTCTAGGAAATCCAGAACACATTTTCTTTTTGTGTGTTGGATTGAGAAAGGCAAAGAACACGAGTGATGTGTGATCCAAGCTGAGTCAGACCACGGGGACCAGACGCCCTTGCTCAGCTCCAGCTGGCTGTGGCCGTGTGGGAGTAAGGGCACCGTGTCCTCAGATCTCTTGATTTTCTTTAAAGGGGAAGGCTTTACTACCTATAGAGAGATAAAATGTTTGTAACATCAGGTTGTCGAAAATCGTGCAATGATTCTATGCGTTTCCAAATTCAGGAACTGATGGTAACTCCACCACCGTGGCGTTTGTAGGGAATGAGATAAAATCATGTAACAACCCCACCAAGACCAGAGATGGGCTTTGTAAACCGCACCAGGGCGGTTGATTACTAGTGGGCCCAGAAGTCCAACTCTGCGGAGAAAAGCCTGTGCGTGCCTTCCTTCAACCCCGAAATGAGGTCTTGGCTCAAGTCCATTTAAGACAAGGTTTACCTTTCTGACATAGCCGACTTGTCCCCCAGCTTATCCTAGTGAGGTGAGCCATTCATACTCCCTCCTGTTATACTGAGGACAGACATAAAAATAGGCCTGTAACACCAGCTCTCTGGGAGGCCGAGGTGGGCGGGTTGCGTGAGCTCAGGAGTTCAAGATCAGCCGGGGCAAGAGTGACCCGTCTCTACTAAAAATAGAAAAACTAGCCAGGCCTTGTGGCAGGGGCCTGTGGTCCCAACTGCATGGGGAAACTAAGGCAAAAGGATGACTTGTGCCCAGGAGTTTGAGGTTGCTATGAGCTGTGACTCGATGGCACTCTATTCAGGGCAACAGAGTGAGACCCTGTCTTAAAAATAAATAAACAAATAAATAAATAATAAGGAAACTCCTGAGGCAGCAGGTAATAGAAACGAAGAGCTGGATGACCCTGGGAAGTGGAGCCAGGCTGGGGAAGGCCTGACAACAGTAAAACCCAAGCGTTTTAGCACCGAGGGTTCTAAGGAACTATGTTACTAAGGGAACAGAGAAGCATGGTTTTCAAAGCTGCGCCAAACCAACCCGAAACCACAGGTACCAGCGACCTCTTCCATTTTGAAAGGCAGAGATAGTACAACTTGTTCTCATTTTGGCTCTCATCTTTACCCAATACTTACTCTTGCAAAATCAAAATTCTTATACTTCCTACAAGTTATTTTCTTACTTACAAACACACAACATCTCATCTTCTTTTTTGTTTTTTTTTTCAGACAGAGTCTCACATTGTTGCCCTCAGTAGAGCGCTGTGGCATCACAGCTCAGAGCAACCTCCAACTCTTGGGCTTAAGCGATTCTCTTGCCTCAGCCTCCCAAGTAGCTGGGACTACAGGAGCCCACCACAACACACAGCTATTTGTCTTTGTTATTTAGCTGGCCCAGGCCGGGTTCAAACCCACCAGCCTCGGTGTATGTAGCTGACACCGTAACCACTGTGCTACAGGCACCAAGCCCCAACATCCCATCTCCTTTTTTTTAGTGCTGTTTCTCTGTGCACGAGGATGGTGACTAGTAAGTGCGTGTGTGATGTGGTGTGGGTGTGTCTGCACAGATGCAGTCACAGCCGCGTGACTCCAGGGAAACTCTGAGTCTCCTGAGTCATGTGCAGTGACCATAAATCCCTAGGAAGTGTCAAATATGCCTTATGCATCCACAGTTTTGCTGACACCTTTGTTCTTGTCTCTTTCAGTGAGAATGTCTCAGGCACCCATTAAATGCAACAAAAGATGCAGCAGCCCTCAGGGTGCCGTCGGGGACCCACAGATGGTTTCATAAACTTTTAAAATTAGCATATTATTGACCCAACAATAGCTCCTTCTGAGAGATGTGTTTACTATCCAGTCCCCCCATATGGCGTGGATATGCTGCTCAAGGACCACGTAATAAAAGTTTTTATAAAAATATGCACAGCACGTGTCTAGATCTGCAGATGGAAGAGGCCCTGTGGTTTCCCTTTTCTTTTCCACTAAATAAGTGAAATGAATAAACATCTAAACCCCAAGCAAGTATTTAAGTTCAGCAAGGATTTTATCTCCTTCATGAAAGATTTTGTATTAACAGGTTTAAAATCTTTTAACCTTCATTTTATCAAAGTCAGATGTCATTTTCACTATTGGCAAAGATCTTTTACAAAATCTGTCAGTAAGGTATATCAGAAAAGTACAAAGCTTATTAGCAATGATAGAAGTTCCCACTAATGAGCTCACTATTAAGAGGCAGTGAGCAGGCAGTGGGCGTTGGAAGAACTTGCTGTAACGGTGGCTTGCAGGAAAGATAGGGAACCCAAAACATATATCTACTTATCATCGTGCAATTTAGAGCCTTTTAAAGAAAATTTCAGCCAAAGCAGAGAGAGCAAAGTATCTATGTTAAATTTGGCTATGTTCTTTACACACTAGCAACCTTCAATGATAACACCTACTGAATCTCAAATTGTTTCATTTTTCTTGCATGGTAGAAAATTAAATTTTTGTTTCATCTTATGAAATTGAGATGTAGTTCAAGAAAAAAAAGTCAAATTCCACTGTGGATTGTTTTTAAATAAAGGTCCTTCTTCAGATGACTCATTTGATTCACTCAGCAATAACTCATTAGTTCCAGACAATTAATGTTTGAGTCGAGCACATCTCTCTCCTTCATATCCTTCATGAGTCAAATCCTTTGATAGTCATGTGGTCTCAGGTGAAGACACGTGCATATTACTTTACTTAACATTAACTCAACAAACAGCAACAGTGCTCTAAACAAGATAGGAGGTCCAGGGAAGAATCTAACTCAAAAGGAGCTATGTCAGTATTCTTCCAGAACACACACACCCACGGCACCACACCATGCCCATTGCATTGTGTGAGATACTAATGGATGTATTATCTTAAAATTATGAAGCCCTGCTCTTTAAAGCCACATTGGGAAGATATGCAGAAATGAATCCTGCCATTAGCAGTTCAAAGCAGAGAGAGTTTAGGTGTCATGTAAGTGATGCCAAAGACAGATCTGGGCAGGGTTCAGAGAGAAGAGGCAGAGAAGGGCGGCTCAGAGGCAGGTGGGGAGCAGTGGCCCCAGGGTCAGAAGCAGATGGACAGCGGTGGCCCCAGGGTCAGAGGCAGATGGACAGTGGGGCCCCAGGGTCAGAGGCAGGTGGAGAGCAGTGGCCCCAGGCTGAGAGGCAGGTGGAGAGTGGTGGCCCCAGGGTCAGAAGCAGGTGGAGAGCGGTGGCCCCAGGGTCAGAGGCAGGTAGAGAGCGGTGGCCCCAGGGTCAGAGGCAGGTGGAGAGTGGTGGCCCCAGGCTAAGAGGCAGGTGGAGAGTGGTGGCCCCAGGATCAGACAGTCTCAGAAGTGAATCTCATTTTTACCACTTCATGGTAGCATCATGGTCTGTATCACTGAGCTCTAATTTGCTTATTTGTAAAATAGGGATCAAAATGTCCTCTTTCCAAGTATTATGATAATAAAATGAGATAATGTATGGGAAGTGGGTGATGTTCAGGAGGCCCCATTACATGGTAGCTGTTACTGTAATCATTGTGTTCAGGGCAATATACTTGAACTTGAGGACACAGTGGAAGATTTGGTGAGAGCCTGGCATTTAAAGGAAGGAACTGATGAGAGGATTTGCCCACTAGAAATTTGTATCAAAAATGTGGTAGAGAATTTTTAAGTATATTGGAGTCAGATTTCAGAGGGTCTGAATGCTGGAAAGAGAAGTTCAGACTAAATTCCATGCGTGGCTGGAAGTCATCAGAAGATTTTGAGCAGGAAAGACACCTAATGATATCGATATTTGAAGGCTCTTATTTTGATAGATTTGGTAATCAGATATATAAACTGGATTGGAAATGAGAGAATCAAGAAAAAGGGTGAGAAAGAAAGAAAAGAGAGAGAAAGACAGGAAGGAAGGAAGGAAGGAAAGAAGGAAGGAAGGAAGGAAGGGAGGGAGGGAGGGAGGACATTTGTTGAACATAGACCAGGTCCTGAGAGCCCAACTTGATCCTAAGTGGGGTTCCCACAAAGGCAGGATCAATTTCCTTTTCTGTTTGATAAAATGGAAAGTGAAAGTACAGAAGAGCTTTTCAGAGTTCCAAAGGGCCTAGACTAGAAAGACTGAACTGCCATCTTGAAAAGAAAGTCGATGGTGCTGGTAGAAGGAAGTCTCAGAATTCAAATTCCATTTGAGGAAATACTACAGATTTTTGTCAGTATTAAAATACTATAAATGTGTGTGTTTTTTCTTTTAACAACTTGGAATTTTCTTTCTCATGTTCTTTCCTCCTATCCGTTTTAGAGTAAAACAAATACAAGGCATCATTGCTTCATAAAATTCTCTAGGCAAATCTGTTTTCATTAAAACCAAACTGTCTTAAAATGAAAGCTATTTAAAACAAACTCTTCTGAGAACATCTGAACATCTGTAGAAAAATGTACAGGAGCCCAGTTATCAATATGAAGAGTTGTATCCAAGAAAATGTGTTTATATTTGAGGATGAGCCAAGGAAAGGTGATTTTGTTCTGACAGGCTTTCTGGTCCTGGGAACCTTCTTTAGACTCAGAAAAGGATCGGGGGCCTGGAGATTCGAGTCAGTGCCAGCACATAGCTCAGTAAATCAGAGTGCACGACTTTTTCTAGATTCATATTCATTTTTCTTTTCAAAAGTGGCTCTTCAACATGCTGTTCTTATTAAACAGAATTCTGGGAGCCATGTTGCTCTTCAAGAGTCAATTTGTGTTTCCAATTAGTTTTCAAAAAATATTATACTTACAGCCTAACATTGGCCAACACTCTTAAAAAGAACCATTGCACCACTATTTTATTTTCACCGAATGCAGTCTTAATAAAAGCTTCCATGGTCTGGCTTACCATGAAGCATAATGTTCCAAGCAAATATCCACAATCTGCATTTCCCAGGGTTTGGTTGAACTGTGATATTATGCACATTTTTGGATTGTTGTTGTGTTTATCTTACTTTTTTCCCCTGGGCCTTACTTGGCTAGGATGAATTCTCTAACCTGTGATGGAGATACGGCTTTTAAACAATTAATCTGTGAAAAGGTATCTTCAGATCTGATAGAACATAAGTGTTCAAAAAGATGTAAGGTTCAGAGGCTGTGAAAAGACTTGTTTTTCCCTGCACCTGTGCGCGCAGGACGTGCCTCATATTGGTTTGTCTTTTTCATTGGCTACAACATCAGCTGTTCTCGCTTGGCAGGCAGTTGCTGATTGGCACCACAGATTTCTCTCTAATGTTCTATTGGGTTGGGTCTCAATCCAATAGATTGAATTGGCTCTCGGGGGAACTGCCACTCTTACCCTCCAATCTGACTCCAGACTCAGAATCAAACTTCCATTTCAAATTATTGCTAAAACCCATTTTTAAGTACCTGGCGTGATATCACTTAAGTTTTGTGTTTTTATTGGAAAATATATGATGTCTTCAATTCAAAACATAGATTTTTGTATCTGCATAATTTTGTATTATTTTAAAAAACGCCTTGGCGGTGCTGGTGACTCAAAGGAGTAGGGTGCCGCCCCATATGACGGAGGTGGAGGGTTCAAACCCAACTCCAGCCAAAAACTGCAAAAAAAAAGAAAAAGAAAAAAACACGGTTTATTTTTTTAAACCCTGTTTCTTAAAAAAAAACAACACTCCACACCTTAATATACAATTCATGAAAATGCAAGTCCCTTATCATCCGACTTTCTCAGAAAATACCTGTCTTACTCTCTGGGGGAATATTCCTGCACATTCCCCTATGCAGTTACTAACATGCCTGTGTTCCTTGGAAAGGGACCACCACGTGCCTGAGCTTCTGCAATTCTTCTCTAGACACATTTTCTTGCCATTATATAAAAACCTGCCTTATTACTTTTTGATAGGAATGTTATATTCTTTTGTGGAGCAGCCCATAATTTATCTGGACCGTCCTCTGTTGATAGACATTTACATGAGGCATTCTTTTTGATTCGTTTTTAGATTTACATACAATAAAATTCACCGTTCTGCGAAAGGTTCTATGAGTTTTGACAATGAATAGTCATGTAAGCACACCACAGCTCAGGGACAGAACTGTTTCATCGCCCCACCCTTTCCCTGTACTGTCCTTTATAGTCAGCTCTTGCCCCCCATCAGCCCTTGGCAATCCCCGATCCTTTTTGTTTTCTTATAATCTTGCCTTTTCCAGACTAACATAAAAATTGAACTATGTAGCCTGCAGCCTGCTGGGTCTCCTGTCTCTCGGGGTGATGTGTCCCAGGTCCACCAGTGTTGTATATGGCAGCAGATTGTTTGTCGAGACATAATCTCACTCTGTCATCTGGGCTGCAGTGCAGTGGTGTCATCACAGCTCACTGCCACCTCAAACTCCTGGGCTAAAGGGATCCCCTACCTCAGTCTCCCAAGTAGCTGGGACTACAGGCCCAAGCCACTATATCCAACTATTTTTTTAATTATTCCTTTTTTATTATTTTAGATTAATATAAGGGTATATACAATTAGTTTCATTGTTCGCATTTGTTAGAAAGAGTCCAAGTTGCATTTGATCTTTGGCCCAGGAGGTGTGCCATGTACCCCTGCGTTGTACCCATTAGGTAGGAGCTTACTGCACCTCTTACCCCCTCCCAACTCCCTCCTTCTTGAATTTAATTATGTTTTGCCTCTTATATGGGCCCTTAGTTGTTCATCTACTAGTTACATGGGATGCTTGTTTTTCCATTCTTGAGATACTTTACTAAGGAGAATGTTCCTTAACTCCATCCAGGTAAATATGAAAGTTGTGCTGTCTCCGTCTTTCTTATGCCCAAATAGTCTTCCACGCTGTACATATGCCACAGTGTATTAATCCTTCATGGCTCGATGGGCACTTGGTTGTTTTCTGAGGAGACGGGATCTTCCACGTTGCTCAGGCTGCTTTCCAACTCCTGGCCTTAAGCAATTCTCTCACCTCTGCTCAGACTCCAAAGAGCTGAGATTACAAGTATGAGCCTCCACGCCCAACATTTATTTTTATTGTGGAGTAGTTTTCCTTTATGTGGAGCTACCAATTTATTTATCCTTAAGGAGTTGAAGAACATTTGGGTGTTTCCAGTTTTTGAATTATAAATGAAACCATTATAAATATTCATGCCTAGGCTTTTGTGAGAACATACATTTTAATGCTCAGAGTTAGGGTTATGGATAGGGTCATGTGGTAAGTATATGTTTAACTTTATAAAAAATGGGCAGATTGTTTTTCAAGTTCTCTTTACCAGTTTGTATGCTCACTAGTGATGAACGAGGGTTCTAGTCCTGTTTATCCTTACCAACACTTGGTATCGTCAAGGGCTTTTTGGTTTTGTTTTTTGAACCATTCTAATAGTGGTATGTCATTTGAACCATTATATAGTGGTATGTCATTATGATTTTAATTGCTTTTCCCTGATGACTACTGATGTTGAGTATCTTTTCATGTCCTGCTTGCCTTCATGTATCCTCTTAGGTAAAATATTCATTCAAATCTTTTCTCATTTTCCCATTAGGTTGTTTTTTTCCTTTTGAGTTTTGAGAATTCTCTGTACTTTCTAGATGCAAGTTCTTTATCAGATAATTGTCTTGCAAAATTTTCTTCCAGATGTGTTTATCATTTTGTTCTCTCAACTGCTTTTAAATTTATCCCAAGACAGGAGGCCACCAAATCCCATTTGGACCACACTTGGAGTCAAAATGAACGCAGTCCATAGCTACAGTCCAGTCATAAAAACTTGAATCATTTAAGGCTCGGGTCTCCAAAGCAGGGTGCATGCACAAGATGATTCAAAGGGGCAGGAAAGAAAATGCTCAAGTGTCTGTCTGCTCTCCGGGCCTCTGACTGCTTAGTTGCCATAAAGCCTTGCCTCGTTCCTTCTTGCCTCTTGGAAAAGTTTAAGAGGATGTGGTGCTCACCAGGGTTAGACAGGGTGGGAAGCACAAAGTTAGTGAAAAGCAATGTGTGCACACATTGGTTCAAAATATTTTGGTAGGATTTTCAAAGATGAAGATTGGCGTTAAACTATTCCAGACTCTTCTTCCTATTAGAGAAAGTGGGAAATCACAGAATGATATTCCCTCACACACACACAAACACACACATCACACATCAGAAGGAAATTTTTTGTTTTGTTATGTTTTGTTTTTTGTAGTTCTTGACTGGGGCTGGGTTTGAACCCGCCACCTCCGGTATATGGGGCCGTCACCCTACTCCTTTGACCCACAGGTGCCTCCCCAAAAGAAAATTTTATAGCTCAAAACATTTGATATTTGCTTAAGCCCAAAATAATAGAATTCTTTGTATGACTAAAATCTGACCTTTCTTCTTGTACTAGAACAGTATGTAAGAAACTGCCATACTTGTGATTTCAACCACCAGGATCGCAAAGCAAGGTATAAAATAAGTAGAACATGCCGTCATCAGGGAAATGGCTCAGAAAGCAACCCAGGTGCCTATGCAGCTCTCATTTGCCGTTGGCCAAACATCTGTACACTGGCCCTACCTACCGTCATCAGTTCTGAGGACATTTCACCAAGTAACTGAGTCTAATTTATGGTAGAAGAATTTGGAAAAAAACTATTTCAGCAAACTTGACAAGAGCCAGACAGGCATTTACTCATGAGATCCTTGGCCAGGGAAAACTTAGAACCCTGGGGAAGAACTTTTCTCTTTCTACCCGTTTTTCCCTTTCCTCTCTCCTTCCTTCCTTCCTTTCTTGTCTTCTATCCATATCAAACAGGCACCACTGAACCATGTCATGAGGGAAGGACAGATGGCATATGACACAGTGCCTCGCTGATGGTGCTGGACAGAGAGCACGTGGCAGAGAAAGACTCACAAAGAATCATCCCGCAAAATCTAGTTTACCAAGGTATACTGATATTTGTTAATAAAACATTGGTAGTCTTTCATTTAACTTGCCAAAATAAAGACGTTAATGAATAAAACTTTAAGCATTTCTCATATATTTTTTAAAACTTTAACACTTGCTACCACTAGTCTATCTCATAATGAAGAAAATGATGGAATCTGAATTAGCACCAAAATTTACTTACTTTTCATTAACCATATGTACATCAATTGTTCATACTTTTTTACAAATCACCTGTAAATTTCCAGGTGAAGAATTTTTCTATTTTTTTTTTTTTTTTTTTTGTAGAGACAGAGTCTCACTTTATCACCCTGGGTAGAGTACCGTGGCATCACAGCTCACAGCAACCTCCAACTCCTGGGCTTAGGTCGATTCTCTTGCCTCAGCCTCACTAGTAGCTGGGACCACAGGCACCTGCCACAAGGCCTGGCTATTTTTTTGTTGCAGTTTGCTGGGGCCAGATTTAAACCCACCACCCTCGGTATATGGGGCCCGTGCCCTACCCACTGAATCACAGGTGCCGCTCCCAGGTGAAGAATTTAAAGAATTGCCAAAGTGACCAATGAAGAGAATACATGAAATTATAGACTGCTGGACCTGGGAAGAACTCTCTCATCGCCTTATCCAAGCCTACTTTGCCAAGGTCACTGCCCTGGATGCTTCTGAGCTGAACCAGTTCTCTCCTGTGAGCAGCTACCTGCGAGGACCCAAGACAGTTGCAAAGGAAGGAAATCTGTGGGGCTGGGTAACTCAGCAGGCCTGATGAGGAGGTGAGCTATTGAGTTTAGAATATTCCAGGGAGACTCAGCACCTGTAGCTCAGTGGCTAGGGAGACAGCCACATACACTGGAGCTGGCGGGTTCGAATCCAACCCAGGCCTGCCAAACAACAATGACAACTTCAACCAAAAAATAGCTGTGCATTGTGGTGGTCCTCCGTAGTTCCCAGCTACTTGGGAGGATGAGGCAAGAGAATTGCTTAAGCTCAAGAGATTGAGATTGCAGTGAGCTATGATGCCACAGCACGCTACTGAGGGCGACATAGTGAGACTCTGTCTCAAAAAAAAAAAAAAAACAATAATAATAGGGTGGGGTCTGTGGCTCAGTGGGTAGGGCACTGGACTATATACCGAGGGTGGTAGGTTCAAAAATATATATATTAAAAAAAAAGAATAGGCACAGACATAGAGTTTGATAAAGGAAATAAGACTCATTATTTGATATATCAGTAGAGTAACTATAGTTTACAGTAATCTATTTTATATTTCAAAATAGCTAGGAGAGAATAATTAGAATGTTCCTAGTATAAAGAGAAGAGAAATATTTAAGATAATGGATAT
>CAUYON010062731.1:0-22524 GCA_963573935.1 Arctocebus calabarensis | reverse complement strand
ATAGGAATTGCATTAAAATTATATATTGCTTTGGGTAGTATAGACATTTTAACAATATTGATTCTTCCCAGCCATGAGCATGGTATGTTTTTCCATTTGTTAACATTTTCAGCTATTTCTTTTCTTAAAGTTTCATAGTTTTCTTTATAAAGATATTTCACATCCTTTGTTAGGTAAACTCCCAAATATTTCATCTTCTTTGGTACTACTGTGAAAGGAATAGAGTCCTTGACTATTTTTTCGGCTTGGCTATTGTGTATATAAAGGCTACAGATTTATGGGTGTTGATTTTGTAGCCTGAGACGCTGCTGTATTCCTTGATCACTTCTAAAAGTTTTGTGGTAAAATCCCTGGTGTTTTCCAGATATACAATCATATTATCTGCGAAGAGTGAAAGTTTCATCTCTTCTGACCCTACGTGAATACCCTTGATCACCTTTTCTTCCCTAATTGCAATGGCTAAAACTTCCATTACAATGTTGAAGAGCAGAGGAGATAATGGGGAACCTTGCCTGGTTCCTGATCTAAGTAGAAATGACTTCAATTTAATACTTTCATGTCTTTTGGGCACATAAGTAGGAATGGAATTGCTGGGTCCTATGGCAACTCTTTGTTTAACCTTTTGAAGAACTCCTGGACTGTTTTCCAAAGTGGCTATACCATTTCACATTCCCGCTACCAATATAATTTCTCCACATCCTTCTTAACAGTTATCACAGTCTCTCTTTTATTTTTTCATAGTCTCTCTTTTTAATTATAGTCATCCCAGTAAGTGCAAAATGGCATCTTATTGTGGTTTTGATTTGCATTTCCCTGATAGTCAACAATGTCAAGTATATCTTCCCATGCACCTGTTTGTAAATGGAAAGACTTCCAATCTTTTACACTAAGTTTCATAGTGATTTTTTTTATCATATTGTAGAAGTAATTTATTCCTACTTTACTAAGAGTTTTCATTTATGAAAATAAGAAATGTCACGCTTTTAGTATGTATTTGGATAGATATTTGCTTTTCTTACTCTAGTTCTATATTATTAATAGTAAGCTATTTCTCAATCTTTAAAGAAGTGTTAGACTATTAGTATATGACTATCTTGGAATTGGTATATCAATGTTTTAATATTCCTTCTATTTTATCTGCCATAGTTGTTGCCTTTATTTATTTTGGTTAAAGTTTCTTTTTTCATTTATATTTTAAGAGATTGGCATGCATTAGCTTATATGTGCTTCTTTTATCAGATGATTTACTTACAGTTATGATTACATTAATTTATTAAGAAGCTTTCAACATACAAATTATCAACTGAAACAAATATAGGGACTTCATACAAAAACAATTCTTTAGTAGTACTTTTAATTTCTTTTTTTTGGCATTTTTTTGGCCAGGGCTGGGTTTGAACCTGTCACCTCCAGGATATGGGCTGGTGCCCTAGTTCTTTGAGCCACAGGCGCCACTCAATGCTTTTAATTTCTTGCATAATTACATATCTATTCAATGTTTCCATTTCTTACTAAATTTCATTTGGTATCTATTTTCTTACTGTGTATTTTCAAATTCTTATAATCCTTGGATATCAATCTGTGGATAAATTCCTCTCTCTATATCCCTTCCCTCGTTCCTAACACTGTGAACTATATTTTTATTTACTTTTGTGTGTGTGTGATTAGATAGGCAAAGTTTTTGTTCCAAGCCAACAGGTCTTAGATTTATCAATTTTATGATTTTTCTCTTTCCTAATTTATAAATTTCTCATTGTTAATGAATCTTTTAAACCTGCTTTGTTTGAGTATGTCATGTAGTTTTCTGTTTGCTTATTTCTAAATTCTTAGGTTTAATTATCAACTCCTTAACTTTCATTCATTTTGTTTAAAAACAGAAGTTTTCAAATCTAGTCATTTCCCTCTAAATAAATCTTTGGCTGCATCCTGTGAGTTTTACTGGTAGTATTCTGACTCCTCTTACTTTCTAGATAGTCTATAACTGCAGCTTTTATTTCTTGTTTGACCTAAGGATTTTTAAGGAGAATATTTTTCAATTACCATACAGTGGGATTATTTTATTTAAACTTTTAGCATTAAACATTCTATTTTGAACTAGCTACAAGATATTATGAAAGAGAGTTGTGGGAGAATAAAAATAAGAGGCTGTATTATTTTTGGAACATTTCTTTGGGAAACACTAATTTGCAGCTAAAATGTACCCAGCTAAATTAAACAGAAGTTCAAGAGTAACATACCAGTTAACAATATGTAAAAATGTAATAGAAATAACTTTCCTACACTTAGTGCCAATGAAACAAAATTTTATGAGGATAATCATATTGAACGTAATACTACGAGTGGAAATATTGAGTATGGATTATTCTCCCTGCAAAAGGAAAGGAAGCTATATCCCTTAAAATATTTTTAGAAAAGCTCAGTGGAATAGAATAAGGTATGCAGATGTTGGTAGGTTAGAATACTTAATAGGATTTTTCCATGTCCTTTTTTTTTTTTTTTTTTTAACTTTGGATGGTGCTTCAGGAAAACTACATTTCAAAATTTGGCAATAGTTCCTACAGGTCCCACAGCTGTCAAAAGCAATTTTGAAAATATAGGGGTTAAAAAAAAAAAGAAATTAAAAAAACAAAAAAAACAGTGAGGGAAACACCAACAGCATGATTTCCCAGTGATGTATAACAACAAAAGAAATGAGTGATAAACATTAAAATCCGGTTTTCTCAGAAATGCCGTAAAGATGAAGAGCACAATTGAAGAGGACACCGTGTGGTTTATACCAAGATAGAACAATCAAAAATCAAAGAAATCTCAAAGTTCGGGCACCATCTTGAAGCTGCACTGGTTCAAAACCTCTGCCTCCCTGTTGCGCTGACTTACGTCTATCCTACACATAATAAGCAACATATAGCACATAGTAATAAGGCCTTTCTTGGGGCTGGAGATACAAGACTCCGGAAAATACCTGCTTCTGAAGACAAAATTACTCCAACTCATTTGCAAGTGCCTAGATGCAAAGTTACTCCAACTCACTTACAAGTGCCTAGTGCCATGAGGCAAGAACATCATGATTAAGACACGCGAGGTATTCATGCTCTGAAAATGGCATTTTCAATTTGATGAAAAATATATTACTATGTTTTTTTTCGTTTAATTCTCGGTGTACATTTTTCACACTTTGACATTTCTGAAAGTGGGATACATTCTTATGATTAAACGTAAGACGCCATTGTGTCATTTCATTGGCAATGCTCTTTCTTTGTGCCTCTTACCATGGCTGATGTCTTGGGTTTGTTGAAATATGGTAAATTTGCAGTCTTTGGCATATAAATGATAACTGAAGCCATAGGACTGAGAAAAGTCTGACCCAGGGAAAGTAGGCAGAGTGAGAAGAGATCTAAGGAAAATCAAAAACATAAACATCTGATAGAAAAGGAAGAAACAGAAAAGCACACAAGAAAGGAATGGCCAGGAAGAAGGAAGATCAAGAGATTTTGCTCTCAAGGGCACGGCAGAGGGACTAAGGCAGAGGGCCTGTTTATGTCAAATGCTGCTTGGGGATGGATTAAACGAGAACTGTTAGTTGGCATTGGGTGTGGGTCCGTGGGAAGCACAGGTGGTCTTAGCAGGAGTGCTGGGAGCACTGGGATCAGAAGCCTAACAGTGTAGCTTGAGGCACAAACTCACTGGCACTGCAAATATCAAGTCATTTATCTCTGTCTTTGTGTTTGTGACTGGGCAGAAGACAGAGGCAGGTATCCTGACCATTCAAACTGTACCCCACAGCAGCAAAATAACTTAGCATGTTAAGAGCTTTTCAGAGGCAACTGGCATGACAAGAAGACTATTAATGTTACCAACAAGGGTGTCTGCACTTATGAGACACACGGGAAATCAAATGACTCCGTTGGGAGGAATTTATGCAGAATACATTTGAAAGGATTAGACTGAGAAAGGAGATGAGGATCACCGCAAGGCTTTGTTTATCCTGCATATGCTCAAGTCTCCCCCGTCCTACAAGGCTTTCTTCCCCAGCTTTTAGAACTGGCCCTTTAAAAAATTACAAAACTTGTACTTATTTATTTTGTGTTTTAAAAATTCAGAAATATAAAAAGGAAAAAAGACAATCACCCCCTAGAACCACAATCCAAACACAAAAACTGTTCATCTTTTAGTGTATTTAAGATAATAACTACACCTTAGTTTAAATGTTTTTTAATTAGGTAGTAAAGTGCCAGAGGAAATAGACCCAGGGATGGAGAGAACATGTCTCATCTGTCCGAAGTCACTCACTTTGTCGCAGTCCACCCCTTCCTTTGCCCAGATCTTGAAGACACCTGGGAGCATCCCATGCTTTCTTGATGGTTTGTGGGAGGAGTGTCATTGAGGAACAGATGTGTTCACCCAAAGCTGTGCCATGGAACAGAGGTGCACAAATGGATGGTGAAACCATCTCGTAAACTAATTCTAATTCAGAAACAGATGATTCTGCCAGAGGTGACCTTGAAAATACAAACCTCCATGGAAGATGGTAAAAATTCTGCGGCAAGCTTTGCACTTCTGAAGGGAAGAGAGAATGAAGATGTTCAAAATAACTCCACCAACCTCTCATTCATCAAGTCAATCCCAACTGCCATTTGGTTTATGTAAAAATTACCAAAGTGACAACCACTAATAAAAATAATAACAAATATTTCTAGAGCACTTATTCTACGCCACTGTGCTTTCACTTTGCAAATCTGATCTCAATTAATCTCCACAATCACCCCATGAGTTAGGTTCACACATTATTCCCGTTTCACAGTTCTGTTTGGAGACTTGACAAATTTCCCCCAGTCATTCAGGGAACAGGTGGCAAGGCCCAGCCTGGAGCCAAGGTTGATCTATCTCCAAAGCTCAAGGTTATCATTTCACCATGGCTGTGGGCACTTACAAATGTCTTGACTCTATTACTGTTATCCAAAATTAATATGCTTAGTATATCAATTAACAATTGTTTTAATTATTTACATATATAATTAGCACTGGAAAGCAGAACGCTATAAGACAAAACTACACTGTAAAAACCATATTCAAACATCGCTATCAGAATATTATTCTTTGACATAAACCGAAAGGTAAAAAGCTTGGGAATGGGATGTAAAGCCCCAATACAGGCATGAGGAGCTTGCAGGATTTTTAGGACTAATAAAAGAGAACACAACGGATCTAATTCCATCCAACACGATGCCTGTGTGTAGCTCTGTGTTTGGTTCTGAGAAATAAAGGAATAAACAGGAATAAATAAGATTCTACCCTTGAGAATCATACAAGTTCAATGGAAAAGAGTGTGCCCCTGTTTGATGTCTTTTTTTTATTCCCATCCCTCTTCTGTTGGGGTTACATTGAGGGGAAAAGGGTTTCATCACCTTTTATAGGCCAAGGTTGAAAGGCTTCAGTGTAAACTTGGGGCCCTACCACAGCACTGCCAGGTCTGAAACAGGCCACCGGCTGCAGAACACGGGTCTTCTTGGTCCTTCCCTCGATGCCCAGCAGTCAGAAAGACCTTGCAAATCCCTAAGGGACAGAGCCGCTCTTTGACAATTCCCCACTGTGCCCCTTCCTAATTTCAGTCTTAATAGACTCTGGGCCTTCACTTTCTACCCCACAGGTCGAGTACTGGACTGCAGAACAGTCTGGGTCCCAGAATCATCTCAGCCTAGCTGGGTAAGTGGAGCTGCTCCACAGGACTACAGGGAATCCAAAGTTCAAGGTAGGGTTACCATTCACTGAGAAGAACACAAGGAAAACCGTTGGCACTGGCCACAGGCTTTTCTTGGGCCAAAGACCAAGTCCTCAATATCGTATCAATTAGGTTGAAGGTCACTTTCAATCATTTGGGGGAAGAAATCCAGAGACTGTGTAACGCAGAGACAGCAAAATGCCTGCAGCAGCCAAAACCTATGACAAGTTTATGTTCTAATCTAAGAAAAGCAGCTAGATAAATAGCTTGTCGTGCTAAATTTGGTATCCTGACATTTTCTAACTCAACCAACATGAAAAGAAAAGTATTTCTCTGCTGGTCAGGAGGCCTAGGTTCAGGTTCTGAAGCTGGACTGTCGGGTGCAGGCAGTTTGGACACTAGTTCTGGTTCTTGACGTCCATAAGGGACCAAAGGGTCTTTAACACATCCTTCCGTCCTGGCAGGCTGCAGTTCTGACTCAGTGGCACTTTACGGATTACCTAGAGGCCACTAAACAGCAACTAAAATGCACACAGTAATGATTCAGAATTAAATTCCCTGGGAAGTAAGCCACTCAGTAACAGGGTTGGCCAACAACTCCTGTGATTTACTAAGGAAAGAAAGGACCAGCCTCGGCAGCAATGATGTCACAATAGTCTCTGCAGCTGGTCAAGAGGCTGTACTGACATCCAGTGTCCTCGTCCCAGAGGAAAGCCCGGAGCACCCTGAGCCCACCAGCCACCGGCCACCAGCCATGGGAGGAAGCTGCCCTACCGCATGGGCCTCTTTTTGACTCTCCAGGCTCCCTTCCCATCTTGTACTCTTCTCCTTTTTGTGTCTTTTGGCGATTTAGGGAATGACTGGCCAGGAATTCAGGAGCTCTTAATAAGGCTTCCTGAGTTATTTCTACCTCTCACAATTAAGTAATATTTGGTTTTAAGTCCAAATTAACAAAGTATCTTACTACAATATTAAACAAAAAGCCTTCTGTTGACTTTTTTAAAATAAATTACATCAGATGGAATCTCTTTTTAGGTATTATCTTAATGCCATAAAATTGCGAAAGAAAACATTACTTAAAAATACGTTTACATGAAAATGTCAAATTTCTAAAACAATATTTTAAAACTTATCTATTTAGCCAGCAAGCCAGCCATATATTTTTTTTTTTTTTTGCAATCTTTAGAACAGCTATGGAGGCCATCTGACACACAGACCAATCTGGC
The DNA here is from genome assembly GCA_963573935.1 of Arctocebus calabarensis. Lineage (NCBI taxonomy): Eukaryota > Metazoa > Chordata > Mammalia > Primates > Lorisidae > Arctocebus > Arctocebus calabarensis. Next base: position 15,579 of record CAUYON010062731.1, on the reverse strand, counting down.
TTCTTAGCACTTCCCCTGAAATGTCTGAGTGTTAAGTACAATGGCAGAGAAACAAAACTTGAGACCACTAGAGCAATGAGAAGCTAAAGGCGTAGACACAGTGCATCTATTCTAAATGTCCTTCAGCCGTGCACAGACCATGTCTTACATGAGCCACGTGCAGGTGTAAAACACAGAAATGCGCATTAATGTCGTACTTTACAATACCCCATGTAGGTGCAGTTCTATAACCCAGTGCAGTAATCAGCACGGGGACTAGGAAAGGGTGGCGAGGGCCTGGGTCAGTGGCACCACAGTGCCAACGGGCCAGCTGCAAGGATGGAAGGACATGAGGGCAGCCGCTGTGGCGCTGAGATCCGGGACCAGGATCCTGGGCCTGGCAGGGCTCAGATAAGGGACACGCCTGGCGCAGGGGGAGTTCCCAGAAAGGGGCCACAGTCTGGGTGGGTGGACATTCCCAGATGTGGAGTCGGTTTTCCCTGTAAGCAACGGCCATCCCCCCATTCCCCACCTTAGCAACTGCTGATGTCAAATCAGAACCATCTAGGACTAATTTTCCAGAAAAGTGGATGGTAAGGAAGGCATAGAATTGAGGCAAAGTCCCTTTAAGTTTTCCCAGGAGCAAAAGGAGCAAAGAGGGAGAAAGGTAGTAACAACAGCAGTTACTTTACACAGTACTTTAACCATTTAGCAGGAGATGCCTGAGGATCAGATAGTGTAGCAGGTGTTGCCTATACACTTTCCTAACCTCAGCTGAGAGAGACAGACACACAGACACTCCATCTTACAGAAGATAAAACAGGAGCAGACGAAGAGGCAGTCAACTGAGTCCAGCAGGCTCTCACAGCTACCAGGTGGCGGAGCCAGATTAAAATCACAGCGGTCCACTTCCCTAGACTTCTCCCATGCTTTCCCTCTCCTGTTTAGGCCTAATATTCCAAATAAAGGAAGCATCATCACTCAGAAGTCCATCCTCGTCTTCTCTAAAGCTTCAATTATAGAGCAAGAAGTTCAAGTTGAAAGCTCTGGCAAATGTAAAGGATGGGTCATTTGGTGCAAAGCAGCTTGGACGGCCATCATCACCCCCACCTGCTTGCAGCTTGTCTGGACAGGGAAACCCCCAGGGGCGGCCTGAAGCCCTGGCTCCCCTTTGTGATCCCAGGGTTGGCCAGGTAGGTGTCCCTGTCTGTATAACCTTTGCTAAAGCAGAGGTTTCAAGTAATTGCAGGGGTAGGAGAGGGGGAAAAAGCATATATCTCAGTAGCACTCAACAAATGGTAATTATTAACACATGGAGCCAAAGCAGAGACTTCGGGGTTTTATTTCTTGCCCCTGCCTCATGGGACTTCACTTCCCCTGTGTCACAGGAGTGGTAACAACAGAGTAAGCAAAAAAGACAGATGCCCTGATCGTAGCTGGCCAAGTACTCCCACAACCAGGAAAATCTGAACAACAAATTGTTCAGGCCATTCAGAATTGCTGTTGTGTCTTATAATTACAGAAAAGGCATTTAATTCTTTCAAATTGAGAAAAAAGTATTCCCCCACCCCTACTTATATAAAGTTACTTAAACAAATACAAGGGCGGTAGCCACGAAGTCTCAGGAGTTGTTTCATGGGGCCTTTACAGTAGAGAAATCGGGAACATCAATCCTTTTCCCAAAAGGAGGATTTAATCCGTCTAAAACTATAAAACCAATGAAAGTCTTTTTCCCAGGACCATTTTACTCAGAGGTCAGAGATTGGAGAAGAACAGAAGGAAAGGCGAAAATCACAGAATGCAATCCAATAAAATACATGACAGAAAACTAGAAGGCAGAGATTTGGCCCTTCGTGAAATCCTCTAGTAAAACATAGAGAAAAATGCTCACAGGATACACACGTGGGGATGGATCGGAGATGCAGGAAAAGAATCCTATTTTCAAGCTGCCTAAAAAAGTGAACTCTTCTAAAATTGCATGAGCTAAGCTGTTTCAAAAACAGAGTTAACATAGCCGGGCGCTGTGGTGGGCGCCTGTAGTCCCAGCTACTAGGGAGGCTGAGGCAAGAGAATTGCTTAAGCCCAAGAGCTGGAGGTTGCTGTGAGCTGTGTGACGCCACGGGCACTCTACCCAGGGCGATAAAGTGAGACTCTGTCTCTACAAAAAAAAAAAAAAAACAGAGTTAACACAGTCGGATACAATAGTCAACAATCTACCTGCGAAAGAACCCCATGAAAACCAGGCCACTGCAGGCCATCAGTTTAGTCCCTTTTAATTTAAATGATTTATTAATTAATTCTATTCATTCACTGAGATGACCTACTCTGTGCCAGGCATCCAGACTGTTTATCACAGGCTCCTAATTAGTCATACTGCCCACAGATTATCTGACTCCACCTCTATCTTAGGGCTCTACGAGGAGCAAGAGACAGAAATCTCAACCTCATACAGCTTAAGCACAAAGGAATTTTATTGGATTAAATGTCTATAAAGTAGCAGCAGTGGGACTGGCTTCAGACTGGCCAGGTGTTCAGAACAGCCAGCTGCTCACCCCCGACTCCTCAGCAGGCCCTCTCGGCCAGCTGTCTGCTCACAACGGCTCTGACCACATCCACGGCCAGTGCAGAAAAGTGCTTGCTGTTTTCCCAGCAACCCACATGGAGTCTCACGGCCTCATCCTGGGTCACGTGCTTACCCTTCCACCAGGCAGTGTGATCACAAAATGGCGTGATTTGGGTGGCCACATTGGCAGCATGTGACACACCAAGAACATACAGACTGGGCACAGAGCAGGTGTGGCCCTCAGAGGCAGCCAGAGAGAGTGACAAAGCCCAGCCCATGTCTGCCACACAGTCTGTTCCTCAGGTCGCCACCCACACAGTCATCCTACACACACCTGAAGGATGTCATTCTCTATTCAGAGGCACAGTGGCTCCCACCACTGCTGAAGGGGCCTGCCAAGCGCGGGTCCCACCTGCTCTGCTAGGAAGGTCCCTTTCATTCTCAAAACAATGGCCAGTCTCGTATGAGAGATCAAAGGTATATATATATATATATATATTTGTTGGGGTTTTTTTGTTTTTTTTTGTTTTTTGAGACAGAGTCTCACTATGTCACCCTCAGTAGAGTGCTATGGCATCCCAGCCCACAGCAACCTCTAACTCTTGGACTTAAGCGTTTCTCTTGCCTCAGCCTCCCAAGTAGGTAGACCAACAGTCACCTGCCACAATGCCCAGCTATTTTTTGGTTGCAGCTGTCATTGTTCAGCAGTCCCAGGCCAGGCTTGAACCTGCCAGCCTTGGTGTATGTGGCCAGCGCCCTACTCTCTGAGCTACGGGTGTATTAATACACCAGAATCCACACGTGTGAAAATCACCCTTAGTTCCATTTCTTTCTCTGTCAAGTCCGTTTAGCCTACAGAGCCCACTTCTTCATCCTTTCGACTCCTCAAGCACTCACTTTTCTCTGGACAGAGCCAGTTTCAGCCAGGTTAGCTGATTTCGGACACTTCAGATTTAGAAAGAATAAGACCCAATTTGAAACAAACTCACAATCCAAGGGCTTAGACAGATCCAGGGGTAGATTATTGGTAGAAAAGTTCATCTTAGGAATCTTTTGTTTTAGAGATGGGGTCTCACTCTATCACCCAGGCTGGACTGCAGGAACATGATCATAGCTAACTACAACCTTAAATTCCTGGGCTCAAACAATCCTCCTGCCTCTGCCTCCTGAGTAGTTGGGCCTACAGTGGTACACCACCATACTTGGCTAGTTTTTTAAATTTTGTGTAGAGACAGGGTATTGCTGATGGGGTTGCTCAGGCTGGTCTCCAACTCCTGGCCTCAAACTGTCCTCCCACCTCGACCTCCCAAAGTGCTGGGATTAAAGGAGTGAGCCACCACACCTGTTCTATCCCAGTAACCTTGATGCAACTTTCAGAAGTAAGAGGGAAAAGGATAGATGGTATATCCAGACTATTTTGTTATGCTGATTGTTCAGAATGACATTAAAAATGAATAAAGATCTTGGAATTACACATTAGAAAGATTTTTAGTGTATCAGCTTCCAAAATGGATAATCTGTGTATTTCCTGATATACTAGAAAATTCAGTCCTTCCTCCACATGTGAAATAGGGAATTCAATGAGCCACCTACAAATCTCCAAATAATTCCTATCTATAAAGTTATACACTACCTATAAAAACTACAGGCTTTGAGAAATTTGCACTTAAAAGAAGAAAATGGATCAGTCAAACTTCCTATATAGATAAGGATTCTTCTATCCCACTTACATCAAAGTAAAGAAAATACCTTGGTGAGTCTGGGTAGCCTTGAATACCTCCTAACAGGCAGATTGTTGCGCTCCATCTACATATATAATTGCTAAGACAGCAGATTTCACTGATATTTAACTAAATTTTAAAATTCTCTTGGGAGATATAATGAAGCTAAAATAGTTACTGATACAGAGCCATGGCTACTTAAAAGATAAGAGGGCTGGAAATTCTTGGAAAAGGCAGAGAAAAGAAAAGGGAGCCCATTTTTGCTCAGGAGAAACTACAGACGTTATGCCAGCAGCCAACGATCATAAATAAAACGTCAGAGACTTGAGAGTTTTGCACTGGGCCCATATAATTTATTTTGGTAGGTTGACCCTGGATGTGTAGGCTTAAAAAAAACATACACTGTTGAACAAGAGGACAGTCTCAGCATTTATTTCAACACCACCTTAAAATAACCTCAACCAAAAATACCATTTTCAACAAGTGCAAATAAGAGGAAAAGGAGAAAGATGTTAAAAGGAAAATAAATTAAGAGCAGATGCTGGGCCCATTGAAACTCAAACAATAAATGTCAGCCTATTAAAGACAGTTAGGTTGCAAATAATAAAATCATTTACAAAAACTAAGTAGGATTGGGAGACCAAGATCTTGCTTTAAAGCAATACCTAAAGTCCAAGGCTTATTTGATGATGAGGATTTTCCTCCAAAAATATCTGTGAAATTCTGAAATGATTCTGAATTTGACATATTTTCAACAAAGGCACTACCAGCGAAGGATGAAAGCATCTACTTATATAGCTCTTTGGGGACTACAGGAAAACATTTTTCCAAGGCCAAGTTGTGCCAAATGGAACTTATTGCTGGTCCAAAGAGAGAAGACAGCCCAGGCAGGGACAGAACCAAGTTTTATGCCACCCCCCCTCCCACCAACCACCCCTGGCAAGTTATCGGCACCAGAGGACGAAGGGTGCAGTCTGTCCGTCCTGGACAAGGCCAGCTTCCAGCTCATTCACAGACTCCCATGCCTCACTCCAAGGCTCCGAAGCCTCCAAGGACAGACTGCATCTTCGGCAACATGTTTTTCTCTTTTTCTGCTTACAGTACAGCCCTCCAGAGTCCACCATCCCCATTCTGGGAAACAAGGCTAAAGCAGAATAGAATGCCTTGCAGACAAACTGACGTGGGCATCTCTTCTGTGGCCCAATAAGCAAAGGCCCTACACCACTGCCTGTCACGATGCGCTCTAAGTTTTCCAAAAACAGTGAAGACACCCCTTACCCAGCATAGCATGGTCCCCTCCAGCCTGACCCCCAAGATCCGCCTCCTCCAGACTGCCTATCCTCAACTACCCCAGTCCCCTGCCTTTCCTCAACCACCGCAGTCCCCTGCGATCATTTGCTATCCTCTGAATTGCTATGACAACTCTGGTCATTACTAGTTTCCTCTTATCTTTCACTGCCCTATTACATGCTATTTATACTCTACCACGCTAATTGTTAACCAAAAGCATATACTGTCCAGGAAAGCACTAGCTACTCAATTTCCAATATTCTCCACAGCACAGTGCATAACACAGGCACAGTTACACTAGAACCGTGGGAAGAGGCCTTGGCTTTGAAACAAACAGACCATTGCAAGGATTTCAGAGCCTCAGACCATCCTTGACAGCAGATCCTTAAAGAAAGGCACCCCTTTTTTTCATCTTTGTATCTTAACTCATCTTTATAGCCTCAGACCTAGGACACATGCTAGATATTTGTTCAATGAATGAAAATTAACAACACCATGTTAAATCGATGTACGTGCAGGCTTGCAGGTAGGATCAGGTGTGAGTAACGAGGAATGGCTTATTATTGGATTTGAATTTTCAGATAGGAAGGTCAGGAATATTCGATTGAGAACAATGCGGCAAGTACAGAAAACAAAGAACAGAGACAAAAACAGTAAAGCAGAACTTCATGTGCGAATGTAAAATCTATGAGTAAAATGGAGAGAAAATTGGATAAGAAGACTATTGAAAAGCAGCGAAGCTGGGATACAAAGTCACAGTGAACCATTTCATTTATTCATTCATTCGACAAATACTCTAGTGTACCTCTAATCTGGACCAGACAGCGTGTTCTGGACGCTGGGGACCCATGAGGAGGCAAGATAGAGTCGCTGCTCGCATGGATTGTATTCTGCTTGGGAATGGGCAGGCAGGGAAAAGAGAAATAAACAAATAAGCAAGTGGGGGGGGCACAAAAGCATTCCAGAAGATTCCCATGGAGGAAGTCAAAGCAGGATAAGAAGGTGGGTGAAAAGGGCTAAAGGGTGTCCTAGACTCTTCTCTAATGAAATGATTAGTTATTTCAATAGAGAACCAAGAGAGCCAGCCATGGGGGTGTGTCCGGGGAAAGAATATTCCCAGCAGAATGAACAAAAAGGCCATGAGCAGGGGCAGCTCAGATATGCTTAAGGGTCTACAAGGAGGTGACAATGTCTTGGACCAGAGTCCGTGAAGGCACAGGAGTAGGTATTGAGGTGCCACAGGTACCCGGGAGAACCTTGTAGAACTTTCCAGGACAAAGCTACTGTGACTCTGGCTTCCACCCTGAATGAGGCAGGAAGCAACTGGAAGCTTTGCAAAAGAAGGACAGCAGGATCTGGGAAAAATATCTTCCAAAAATGGAAAACTTTCTGAGGTCTTAGCTTACAGTGATTACTCATACATACATTGTTTTAAAGAATTGCGATAATACTTTCATTTAATTATTTACCACCATGTAAGTTCCATGAAACCAGGGCGCCTGTCTGTCCTGTTCACCACTGGACATACAAGAAGCCCTCGAGGAACATTTGTTGTGTGTACAAGTGAATAAATAAATGCATGGAAAGTGTCTTTGAAAGGATCCACTTAGTTCAAAAGGCAGAATCCCTTTCTTGAACCACCACTGCTCACACTGACTGAACAGTTCACTGCAATTTGTACAGTTCGACTGCACCTTGAGTGCTCTAAATAGCAGTGCTTTGCCACTTGCCCTAAGGAAAACAACTTTCTTTCACAGCTTGGCAATAAATGTATTTCTCCGGGAATCTGTGATAAGCAGTGTTTTAACAAACGAAAAAGAGGAGAAAAGTAAACATATGATTTTTATAAAGTTGTCATAGCCTGTCACAAAATTTTAAGTGGAAGTTATTTTTAAACTACTTTAAATGGCTGTGGGAGGAAGGGTTTGGTTTATGTCCTGGGAAGTACTTTAGTACTTTTACTCCCAAAGGCTTCAACTAGCTGTCCACCAGGGGAAAGGGCACTAGTAGAAAAAATAGTTTAGACTGTTCCTGGCCTAAGAAATATGGTACAAAATGAGCTGCCTGGACTCCTTCTGAGTGCAATATAAGAGCCCCAAACAGAACCATCACACAAAGTCACGGAATCTTGGGTGTGTGGTCAAGAGGTTTAATTTCATGCATATTTTACAGCTTTTATTCTGTTCTGAATGGAAAAACCAATAAAAATAAGCTTTAAATAAGGATGAGAAAATATATGCACATGTGTTCTATGAAAATAAGACACTTCTGCCTGCAGGGATATGGGACAGAAGAAATAGGCAAACCTAATCAGTTATTAACTAATTGAGTTTGACAGGCAAATGCTGAAATTTACTATTAAGTAATGGCTACAGTGGATGTACAAGGAGGCTACAGTGTTCTGTCTCCATCACTCCTTATAAGCACGCAAATCTTTCCAGATGCCTTAACTGCACCTTTTTATTATAAAGAGTTTTCATGGTGCCACAACTGTTACCATCTTACCTTCCTCCACTAGAAAGTCAGTGTATGTTTCCAAATTTCTGCTCCATACATCCACTCCAAAAAGGGTCCCTGTGGAAATTGAGGGTGATGTCATGGAGGCTTTGCCTCACAGGCCACAGCAGAGCAATTTTCTTGGAGCAAAACTTGTTTCCAGCAAAACAAAACATGTTTCTTAAAATCCATGTGTCTGATGAGATTAATTTTTTTTTAAGCTTCACTTTTTAAAAAAATTTTTATTATTATAGGTACTTAATTGCTATATATTCAAAGGATACCACAAAACATATACATTTTGAGAATAGTGTTTTTATGAAAGAAAAATATGCTTCCAAGTTTGAGTGTTGAACAAGAATTGGATGACAGAAAAACACTCTCTGCAGAGTGCCTCCAGAGGAAAAAAATATTTAAACCCACTGCACAGTGGGGAGCTGAAAAAGTAAATCAAATGAAATGTTTGGATTAAGAAAAATTTTTTTTATTCTCAAATTTCCCAGAAGTTCTTTCAGCATACAAACCTGTGGTCACTTTCTTTTGCAATGATGATGACAAAAATAACAAAACCGCTACAATTTACTAAATGCTACATTATTAAGTGCTTGAAATATCACTCTTTGTTCAGTCTCTAACAGCTTAAACAGTGAGGGAACCAAGACTTTCCGAGACCTCAAGTAACTCATGCAAGGTCAGATACCTTAGCTACAGTAACAACTGTGAGTGCCGCGGACGTGGTCTTGGCTAAGAAGAGACGCAGAGCTCAAAAGAACAGAACTGAGAGTCCACAAAGAAATCCACGAATCTAGGGCAAAATGATTTTTCAATAGAAAAAGAAAAGTCTTTTCAGTAAATGATGCTGAGACAACTGGAATTTCACATGAATTTGGGCCTCGACCTTATACCATATACAAAAATTAACTTAAAATGGATCAAAGACCAAATCAAAACTACCCTGAGGTATCCCCTAAGCCCAGTGAGAATGGCCCACATCACAAAGTCTCAAAGCCGCAGATGCTGTAGTAGGTGTGGAGAGAAGGGAAGACTTTGCCACTGCTGGTGGGACTGCAGACTAATACAACCTTTTTGGAAGGAAGTATGGAGAACTCTCAAAGAACTCAAATTAGACCTCCCATTTGGTCCTGCAATCCCATTACTGGGCATCTACCCAGAAGAAGAAAGATCCTTTTATCATAAGGACATTTGCACTAGTCTGTTTATCACAGCTCAATTTACAATCGCGAAAATGTGGAAACAATTAATGCCCAACAACCCAGTAATGGATTAACAAGCTGTGGTATATGTACACTATGGAATATTATTCAGCCATTATAAGATGGAGATTTTACACCTTTTATACTAACCTGAATGGAGGTAGAATACATTCTTCTTAGTAAAGCATCACAAAAATGGAGAAGCAAGAATCCAATGTACTCAATTTAATATGAAGGCAGTAGATGAGCTAATTAATACAAGGCAGGAATAGGGGAATGAGCAAGTGGGGGAGGGGATTACGGGGGCATATGGGGTCACAGTGAATGGCACACCTCTTGGGGGTGATACACAATTATAAGAGGGACTTTATCTAACAGATGCAATCAGTGTAACCTAATTCTTTGTATTCTCAATGAAAAAATACAAATGAATACAACATAATTCTCAATTAATCCCAAACAATAAAAAGAGGGGAAAAAATGGATCAAAGACCTATAAAAGTATAAATCTTTGTGACCTTGGATTAGGCAATGGCTTCTTAGAACATGGCACTTCAAGTATAGACAACCAAAGAAAAATAGATAAATTAGACTTCATCAACATTAAAATTCATGCTTCAAAGACAATAATAAGAAAGTGAAAAGACACCCTACAGAAGGAAAAAGAATATTTGAAAGTTATATATCTGATATCTGACAAGGATCTAGTATCCAAAATCTATAAAGAACCCTAACAACTCAACAATAAAAAGATAACACAATTAAAAACCAAGCAAAGGATTTAAAAAAAGGTTTTGCAAAAGAAAATATATTTACAAATAGCTAATAAGCATATGAAAAGAAGCTCAACATAATTAGTCATCAAGGAAATGCATGTCAAACCACAATGAGATATCACTTCACATCCATTAGGATAGTTATAATCAGAAAAACAGATGACATCCCATGTTGGTGAGGATATGGAGGTACCTGAACCCTCTTACATCACCAATGGGAATATAAAATGGTGCTTCTGTGGAAAACTGTTAGTTTCTCAAAGCTTAAGTACATGCTTAGCATATGAGACAACTGTATTCCTGAATATACACCCCCCAAAAGAAAGACATGTTCATACCAAAAAAAGGTGTACATAAATGTTCATAGAAGTACTTTTTCATAGTAAACCCAAAATGGAGACAATCCAAACATCTATCAACTGATGAATGATTAAACAAGTGTGGGCCTATCCATACGCTGGGATATGAGTCAATAATAAAAACGAACGAAGTCCTATGCATGCTACAATATAGATGAACCTTTAACTGAAAGACGTCAGTCACAAGGGCCCACACGTTGTAGGGTTTCATTTCTATAAAATGCCCAGAACAGGAAAATAGGGACAGACAAAGTAGATTGGTGGCTGTCCAGGGTGGGAAAGAGAGAAAGTGGGAATGACTGCTAATAAATACCAGGTTTCTTTTCAGAGTAGTGAAAATGTTCTGAAATAAGAAAGATGGTGGTGATGGTTACGCAATATTGCGAATACACTAAAAAGCACTGAATTGTACTTTTTTTTTTTTAAATTCTTGGGGATTCATTGAGAGCACAAGAAACCAGGTTACTTTGATTGCTTTTGTTAGGTAAAGTCCCTCCTTGAATTATACATTTTTAAAGGTGAATCTTACAATATATGAATTATATCTCTTCTTTTAAATTACGTCAAGAGCAGAAAATAACATATTTAATGAGTTAATGAGCAAATGGCAGAGTAAGAATTTAATCTGAGAATCTGACTTGGAGCCACACTGCCTCCCACTATCAGGCTAATGCCAAATTAAGTATAGCCAGAATTCATTCATTCAACAAACTCATTCATTCAATAAAGACTTTTTGAGCACTGGTTACGTGCCAGGCAAAGTACATTTTTAAGTGTATAATTCAGTGGTATTAAGTTCATTCACAGTGTCGTGTAACCATCAACACTATTTCTAAAACTTTTTAATCTGAAATTACAGAGTTTAGGGCAGGCGGATCAGATTCATTTATTCATTCTTTTCATTGTGCAAGCCTGTGAGAACCTTTTCTGGATCAGGTTGTGTGTTAAGGGCTGGGAGCATCTAGAAACTCACAGTCTACAGGGCGGCAGTTATGAATAATCCTTTTATGACACAGATCTGTACAGGTTACCATGGATAGAGAGGGAACAGTGGATCGGCTGTGCCGTGAAGGACTTAGAAGGGCAGCCTTCCCATGGAGGGAGTCAAGAAAAGACCAGGAGGATTTGCAACACCTCTCAGGTAGATGTGTAAATACATACGAGGCTGGACAATTAAGTTCATGAACTCATCCTAGTGAAAGTGCTACATACCTCATTGCTGAATATCATCATGATCACCTTTGAAGTACTTCCCCCAGAAGCTGCACACTGATGCCAGTGCCTAGTCCATCCTTCCAAGTAATTTGGAAACTCTTTATCTGGAATGACCATCAAAGCTGTCTTCATCCACTTAAGTTCACAAACTTGCCACCATGCATTTATTCTGGCTACGGTTTCACAACCTTGGTATAACAGGGTCTCACAGCTGTATCTGTGTCAATGTGTGGAGGTGTCTTTCCGAGTGGCACTCATTACTATTGTTGCTGGTTTTGTGTGCCAAACGATGACAGCTCTGATCGTCATTCCAGAAAAAAAAAAGAGTTTTCAAAACTGTCTGAAGGGTGGAGTAGGTGCTGGCGTCAAAGCCTTGCTTTCTGAGGGAAGTTCTTCAAAGGCAACCGTACTGATTTTCAGCAACAACGTATGTAGCACTTTTTCTAGGATGAGTTCACAAACTCAATTGTCCGACCTCATATACCCAAAAGAATTAAAAACAGGGACACAAACAGATACCTTTAAACCAAATGGTGGAGACAATCTAAGTGTCTATGACAGATGAATGGATGAACAAAATGCGGTATATACCTACAATGAATATCATCAGCCACATAGAGGAATCAGGTCCTAATACCTGCTGCAATACGGATGAACCCTGAAGGCCTTACACTAGGTGAAATAAGCCAGATGAGAAGGCACAGATACTGTATGTATAGTTTCCACTTACATGGTGCATCTAGAAAAGGCAAATTCTTAGAAAATAGAATAAAGTTTACCCAGGTCTAGGGGTAGGGGAAAACAGAAACTGCTTAATAGTTACACACATAGAGTTTCTGTTTGGGGTGACTCCTTCCACGTGAAGGCCACCCTTCTTAGTCCTTTATGACAGAGCTGATCCTCTGTCCCCTCTCTCCATCGCAAACCGTGCACATATCTGTCATACAAGGCCATGTTCACAGAAGCCTCCCTTTAGACCCATGGTTCTCAATCTTCCTAATGCCTCGAACCTTTAATCCAGTTAAAAGGGGTTGAGAACAGGTTGAGAACCGCTCCTTTAGACAGTGAGTTTCTGGATGCTCCCAGCCCTTACCACTGAGCCTGATACAGGCAAGGTTCTCAAAAGCTTGTGGAAGGGAAAGGAATGAACGAAGCTGATCCACCCAAACTCTAAAATTTCAGATTTTTTCCACCTGTTTTATCCTAAATGTTAATGGCCCTCTGCAAATTAATGACATGTTAGACAATGCTCCATTTTCCCCCACTTGCTTTCCGTGTCTGGATAGAAGGGAGTTTCTGACATGAAGTACTATGCTGCTTACAGGGGGATCTATAAAAACCAATTTTAAAAATAAATGAGAACATTACTTGCTGTTCAGGTTTACACATATGATTTTGTACTGGGTGAGTTTGAATATAAACCAGAAAAGGTCTTTACTCCCCAAAATTAATATTCTAAAAGAAAATGACATCCAGTGCTGTGTAACCCTAGCATTCTTGCTACTGACATTCACATCAGCTATCTTTCACAAAGGGTCTCCTTCTTCACAAAAGATCAGAGAACGCCCTTGGGAAGGGCAGAGGGAGTCCATGAGTTAAATCCATCATTCCAGAATAAATTATTTAGTACCACTTTAACTCTGAAAGCTTTGGGCCACCTATCTTGCGGTTTATGGCACTATCTTCTAAGTTTACAATTTCCCGGTTGTGAAGTAACAATTTAATTCCATAGTGCAAAATCAATACAATTTATATTTACTGTTGGAACCGACACTCTCCAGTAAATGAACAGACTCTTTCTTCCACCGACATGAGATAATTTTAAAACTGTTTTTACAAAGAGGGACTCAGGAACCTTTCCAAAATTTAGGAAAGAATTCTTTATGCTGGACATAAAGCAGCTGCCCTCCTCCCCTCGCCCCTGCAGCCCCCTCGGCTCTGGCCACTCTGATCTAGCTTTAATTTGATTCTGTCAGGGGCCTGGACTTTGAATAGGAGATCATCTTGGAAATGCAAGGAATTGTGGTGGCGGTAGCAAGAGAAAGCCAATACAATTTTAAAATGCATTATTTCACTAGCTATTAGGGATATTCTCAGACAGGAATGTCGCTGATGATTTTCATTCTATATTATATTATCAGTACAACTATGAGTAACAAGCAAGATTTGATAAAGCGGTCAACGTTCCCCGTGTTATTTCATGGGAATGATCATGGACCCGTCGCTTTGGGGGAGTGGGTGTTGTTTAAAACACACCGTAAACTGCATCCTTTCCCCTATAGATCCCCAAAGAATGAAGCAGACTGGAAAAGGCGAGAACACACCATCATTCAACCTACAGTGAACATCGACCCTCAGCTCCGGAGAAGGTCCCTGCGGCTGCCGGCCTGAGCGTGGGTAAGAGGAAGGCCCAGGCCAGTGGACCCGACCCCCAGATTTAATGAGCTTCAAGGCGCCTCCAACACGACCGCAGGGAGGTCGTTTTCCTTGCACCTGTCACTGGAAGGCCGCTTCCCTTTCAGGGCTGCAAGCAGCCAACAGCTAAAAGAAAAAGCCTATTGCCAGCCCAGGAGGCAGCCAGATTCCAACAGAGAGCTGGGGTTCCCTACAGTCCCCCAAGTCCACTAGTACCCCCAAGGGTAAGTGCTCAGATCGGGCGGCAGGGAAAGGAGGCCTGTGGGGCAGCAGAAGAAAGGCCACCTCCCAGCGACCCCGGAGATGCTCGGGCGATCGCCGCGGCGCCTCCCTCGCTCGCGGTCCAGGCTCAGCCAGCAACCGGCTGGGCGGTGCGGCCTCCGGCGCTCAGCATCCCTCCTCCGCCCGCGCTTAGGCCACCAACCTTGGGCGTGCGGATGTGCTCCATGGCGGGCCCGCGTCTGCAGGGGCCGGGCGGGCTCGGCCTCACGCACCTGCGCGTCTGCGGCGCGGCGGGAGGGGCGCGGAGGGGGCTTCGCGCCGCGGGGCGGGCGGGGGCGGCCGCGAGTCTCGGCTCCGCCCCCAGGTGCGGCGGCCGCGGCGTGCGGGGCCCGGGGCTCCCGCGCGGCCCTAGAGCGCGCGACTCTCGCCGCGTCTCACCTGCGGGGCCCGCAGCCACGCCCCGATGTCTGTGTGGGGATGCAGGAGCCACAGCTGCTCGCCTAATTCGGTAAGGCCACTGTTCCCCAAGACACAATGAGGGCTTCGTGCTAGACGTGGCCTCCTGGAGGAGAGCCGGGGAATGCGCGGGGCTGCGCGCTGCCCATCATTTCCTTCCAGGGCCGGCCAGAATAGGTGGGATTTCGGGGCGCAGCGGGGATAGGCTGCGGCGTAGCCTCCAGATCCCGCGGGGTCTGGCGGGCTCTGTCTGCATATTTCAGCACAGGCGGTGCCCGCGTGGCATTTAGGAGAAGGGGGAAAATAGGTGTGCAGGATCGCTGTGGGCGCCTGGGGTGTGCACTGTTGAGTCCGGCATCTCACAGCGACCTGCGACTTGGCTGTTGGAAGAGACGGTTTCCCTGGGCAGGGTGGTGAGCGCAGACTTGCCACCTTCGTTTGGCTTTAGCTGAACTAGACGACAGAGATAGAAAGCATCCAGTATGAGGGGTCATGTTTCCATGTGTAGAAGGAAGCGCAGATGTTGCCATTGGTAGTATTAATCCTTGGAAAAGCCAAACAGAAGGAACGTCTCACCTCTTTACTTGTAGCCCTAAGCGTACGACTCTGCACCATGGCTAAAATTTTCGAGACTGTGCGTAGTTCTTGGAATAGTATCTATTGGATTTTTTCCTAACTCTTACTCATCTTTCCCACTGGATTGTGAATTCTTTGATTATAAGACTCTTTTTATTTTTTTTTTGAGACAGAGCCTCAAGCTGTCACCCTAGATAGAGTGCTGTGGCATCACAGCTCATAGCAACCTCCAATTCCTGGGCTCAAGCGAGTCTCTTGCCTCTGCCTCCCAAGTAGCTGGGACTACAGGCGCCCGCC
>CAUYON010062728.1:0-12108 GCA_963573935.1 Arctocebus calabarensis | reverse complement strand
GCCAACATCTCTGGTTTTGGGATTTTGTTATGTGGGCTAATCTTACTGGAGTTAGATGATATCTCAAAGTAGTTTTGATTTGCATTTCTCTGATCATTAAGGATGGTGAGCATTTTTTCATGTGTCTGTAGGCCGTGCACCTATCTTCTTTAGAGAAGTTTCTCTTCAAGTCCTTTGCCCACCCTGAGATGAGGTCACTTGTTCTTTTCTTGCTAATACTTTTGAGTTCTCAGAAAGCAGATCTTTTAATGTGACTATCAGCTATTCATTAACTTCCTTGACCAACATCAGCAATTATAGCTAATTGCAAAAGGTAGTATACTAAGGGAAGCTTAATCTTTAAAAAACTTATATCTGAGAGAAAAGAAAAAGAAAAGGCTTGGAAAGTATCAAAGAAATTTTTGTTCTTCCTCTTTTGTTGTTTCTAATAATGAGGAAGGTGATGATAATGATGATGATAATATAATTCTTAGCATGGAAGAAACTTCAGTGTGCTTATGTACTCAGGGATGGAATTCACATTAAGAAGTAGATTATGTGTATAAAAGAAAGGGAAAGATAAATATGTGTGAGAGAGCCAGAGGCTGAAGGTAGCAGAAGAGGGATGTCCTTTTCAGGCATTTCTTCTGAGAATGAAGGAAATGCCATAAGAGTGATGGTTCACTGACAAACCTATACATGCAGGGGATCAAAACAGAGGCCTATGAGGCCTAAGAGGCCGATACATTCTGAGTATTCCATAATAAAATAGGCAGTAATAGCCAACCTTTGTACAGGTACTACTGTATGCCAAGTGCTATTTTAAGTGCTTTAACTAAATTTAACCCATTTAATCTTCACAATGATCTATCAGGTAGATACCCTTATTATATGCCCTTTACACAGGAAGAAACAGTGACAAAGAGAAGTTAAATTGTTTACCCAGGGTGGGAAAATAGCTTGCAGAGAAGGGCTTGAGCCTATCAATGGAGTGTCAACTCTTAACCTCTGTGCTATCCTGGCACTCAAAGCAAGAGGGATCCAATGGGAGTGGGTGGGAGTCAGTAGGGGGTTGACAGGAGATCATGTGGCACAGACAAATAAAAGAACAAATAAAAGCAGCATTAGGGCTCAGCTGCAGTTGAAGACCATGGGTTTACAGTTCATTCCATGGGTCTGGGAAAAAAGCGGTAAAGGAAGTAATGACAGGTGTCGGAATTTTGCTATATGTTCTTTAGCTGTAGCAATGTATCCCAGGCTTAGGAGAAAGTGTAGAGAAAGGCTATATTATTCTAGGCTTGAGCAACTTCCAAGTGAATTATAAATGAAAACGGTGATGATGAATTGAAGTGCTGGTGAGTGTTCATTAAAGACATTCAACCATGATATCCAGGCAGGATAGGGGTGAAAAATAAATTTGGGACAGTTATCACAGACTGAGATGAAGGTAGAATTAGAATGTCCCAGTAAGCATTTTACACAACAGTGAAAACAATATAACTCCTCGTCAAGTTATTCCTGTGTCTTCTTCCTTTGCCAAGATAAACTATAATTTACGTTAAGTACAGAAAATTATCCACAGTGGTTTCTCCATAATTTTGAGGATGTTGGGTAGATATCCAGTAGTATAGTCTACTACTACTAAGAAAAGAAATCATTCTATCAAAAAGACATCTGCACTCGTATGTCTATCACAAAAAAAGTTCACAGTTACAACATTATAAAATCAGCCTAAGTGCCCATCAACTTATGAGTAAATAAAGTAGCAAAAATACTTGTTACTCTAAATAAGCCACTGAATTTACCTCTCATGATCCTTAGAAAAAGATCATTGCAGTATCAACTCTTCTTGCAAATAAGAAAGAGGGTTCAGAGAAGACTTTGCTGAGATAGAAGAATTAGTTGGAGGCTGGGCACGGTGGCTCAAGCCTATAATCCTAGCACCTGAGAGGCCAAGGCAGGTGGAATACCTGAGCTCAGGAGTTCATGACCACCTGACTAGGAGCAAAACCCCATCTCTAAAGCTAGCAAGGGGTTATATCTACAGGGACTACAAGTGTTTGTAGTCCCAGCTACTTGGGAGGCTGAGGCAAGAAGATCCCTTGAACCCAAGAGTTTGAGATTACTGTGAGCTATGATGCTACAGCACTCTAGCAAGGGAGACAAAGTGAGACTCTATTTCAAAAAAAAAAAAAAAAGAAAGAAAGAAAAAGAAAAATAGTTGGATACAGAAACAGATTATAGGTACGTGTTATGCAGTAATCAAGATTACTTCCTAATGGCCACCAGACTATTGGGAATTGTAGAAAATATGTTTTTGCAGAATTTATACGAATGGTCAGCAGACATATGAAAAAAATGCTCAACATCACTAATCATTGCAAACTAAAACGATGAGATACCATCTTACCCCTATTAGACAGCCATTATGTAAGAGTCAAAAAACAATACACAATGACATAGAAGCAGTGAAAAGAGGATGGTTTTACTCTGTTGGTAGCAATTTAAATTAGCACAACATCCATGGAAAACAATAGGGAGATTCCTCAAATAACTAAAAAGAGACCCAGCACTCAATCCAGCAATCCTGCTACTGTGTATACCAAAGGAGAAGTCATCTTATCAAAAAAGACACTTGTACTCACCTGTTTATCACAGAACCATTCACAATAACAAAGTTATAGAGTAAGCCTAAGTGCCCATCAACTGATAAGTGGGTAAAGAAAATGTGCAATATATATGTATGTGTGTGTGTGTGTATTCACCTATGGGATACTACTCAGACATAAAGAATGAAATAACGTCTCTCACGATAGCTTGGATGGAACTGAAAGGCATTATCCTGAATGAAGTATTTCAGGAACATAATAAGAAATTCCACATGTTCTCCTTTGTAAATGGGAGATAAATTATGGATACATGTGGTCATACAGAGTGGTATGATAGACTTGGGAGATTAAACGGGGGAAGGCTGTGAATACTGTAAATGATCAAAAACTACATATTGGGTACAATGTACCCTATTTTGGGTGCTGGGTACACCAAAAGGCCTGGCTTTGCCACTACAAAATTTATCAATAACAAAAAAAACACTTGTACCCCCTAAATCTACTGACATTTTAAAAAATTAAAAAAATATTTTTACCACATGAGATATAAACATTTCTCATTTATCTATACAAAAATTAACGTAGAATCACAGAGCACAAGCTAGAGTTTTGACTCAGAAAGGCAAGAGGTGTTTTTGTATGTGCATGTGTGTGTGATATTATAATGTCAAACTTGGAAAAAGATCAGAATAAATTAAACAAGTTTAAAAAAATAATAAAACCAATACCCTCGGATCTCAAAATAGTCTCCTAAAAAAATGATTTTTTCCACATGATCAACTGTTCATCTGGCACCACTGCAAAAAAGTAATTCATCTGTTCACACTCTTTCGAGAAAGGGAGAAAGGCAGAGAAGTGTGAGAATGAGGTTGAGAGAGAAAGAGAAAGAAAATGGTTTAATTTCCTAATCCAGAAAAGAAATATTAAAACCACCTGATGAGCATCCTTACAGTAAAAATAAATGAAAGTACAAAAGAAAAAAAAGGTAGCTGATTTCCAAAAAAACAACAAATAAATATCTAAAAGAACATATGTAAGAATGGTCTCCTGATACATAAAATGCAGATTAGCAATCATAAGCAACTCCATTAGCAATCACAGCAACGCCAGCATTCATCTCTCTCTCAGACTTAAAGAAGACCAAATCCCCTCAGAACTGCTGGTCTTCCAGGCTCCGGAACATCAGCAGAGCTAAAAATAAGACAGAAACCTAATCCACCAACAACCTGCCAGCTGCAGAATTCTTTTATGATGTTGACATGAAGAGACTCATTATAAAAAACATGTAACTGGAATATTTCCATAAACAAAGCAAGGCAAAGATGTCAAGTTTCAGTAGTTACACATGAATCTCAGGACATGCTCTGCTGTTCTGCTCCAGCAGTCTGAGGCCTCAGGAATGTGTCCCCTGTGTTATGGCCAACCATGTCACCAAGGATGATAGTCCATCCAAGTCAAAAATATTCCATCACACCACTTGTTTCAATATGTTCTTCAGATTCATAGTTAAAAATACCAGAAGATCACACTTAAAAATACATTCTTGATAATCTATGTTCATATGAATGGTGTCTTTTGAACCAATCTATCCCCAATAATATTTTGGTATAAATCAGAATACTACATTAAATGATCCATCATGAGGTAATTAAAATTAGGATTTCACAGCAAAAAGTCAAATGACCACATTGATTGATGATAGAATTTTAAAATAGTTTGCTTCTTTTAAACAATAACAGGTTTATTAATCTTCATTCAGTTTCTCATGGTGAAGGCTTGAATTTATGTGACACATGTGAGGTGTCTCCTAAAGCAATATAAATAAGCTGTAGGAGAACAGAAGAGAAAGAGATAAAATGGCACTTCACTGCCTTGCAGTGCCTGTGCTTAGAGAAAAGCAAAGTGGTAAAACTGATTATTCCAGAAGGGGTGTTTTCATCTGAAATGAACAAAAACTAAAGCAGTTGAGTTTCGTCCGTCTGAAATTTCCAGTGACTATAAGGGTACTTATGTTTTGGTTTCATAGTTTGCTTTTCCATGGTGAAAGTCAGGTGTGTTCTTCACCCAGAAAGCGTTCAACGTACCCGTGCAGTGGACCTGTAGGGTGGGAATTTCTCCATTCCCCTCTCTTCCTCCCTCTCCTCGAATTTCATTGTTTTGCTTCCATAGGAGCAACTAGGTATTGATCAACTAGTTCCCGTATAGGATTGAGTTCCATTCTTATGGTGTTTCATGTTGGATAATGTTCCCCACTTCCACCTAGGTTGTTACTAAAATGCCATATCTCCATATTTTTTATGGCTGAAAATTATTCCATCATATTCTTATACATCATTTATTAATCCATTCATGTATTAAAGGGCACAAGTTGTTACCACATCTTTGCAATTGTGAATTGGAAATGAAAAACTAAGGCAGTTTTTTTGTTTGTTTGTTTTGTTTTTGTTTTTGTTTTTTTGAGACAGAGCCCCAAGCTGTCACCCTGGATAGAGTGCTGTGGCATCACAGCTCACAGCAACCTCCAATTCCTAGGCTCAAGCGAGTCTCCTGCCTCCGCCTCCCAAGTAGCTGGGACTACACTTTTTTTTTTGGTTGCAGCCGTCATTGTTGATTGGCAGGCCCAGGCTGGATTTGAACCCACCAGCTCAGGTGTACATGGCTGGTGCCTTAGCCCGTTGAGCCACAAGCGCCGAGCCAGTTGGTTTTTGTATGTTAAACACCTCAGGTATATTCTCACTTCTATTTGTTTTTCAAATAAAATACAGATTTTCTTCTCATCATAGAAATTTTAGAAAAGCTACCTACAGATACTGCAAGACAAAAATGTTTACTGGAGCTCTACTTATTCTACATCCAGGTAAAATAAAAGGGGATCATGTATTTCAGATAAATAGGCCTCAATCAGGCATCAAAAAGGTATTGTCCTAAAATAGATAAGCTTACATTTTCTTTTTAGCACAAAAGCATTAGTTTTAAAATGTACTTACAAAAATATGTCAAATTGAGAAAATTATAGAAAACTAATAAAGGAAGGATAATTTGCCACCCATTCTTTTGGCAAGCAAAGCCATTCTGATCAATATTTTATAGAGAAAATTTACTATCAGTTAGAAAATAATCAAATGGTGCCTATCTGAAGACATTCTTCCATACGTTAAATGACAGTACATTTTCATTGCATTTGAAGAAATGAAAACAGTGTGGAAGAATTGTTTAAAAATATTTCATTCCCTGAAAAGTACTACAAAAAACATAACACCCCAAAACTCATTTCACACACATATGTTTGCAAAATATGAACCAGCATGGAATGCTTATGTGAAAATATGCTTCAGCAAAGTCACTGGGCAAAAAGGCTCACAAACCTCCTCAGAGGAGCAGTCCAAGCAAGTACGAGAAATGAAAACT
The DNA here is from genome assembly GCA_963573935.1 of Arctocebus calabarensis. Lineage (NCBI taxonomy): Eukaryota > Metazoa > Chordata > Mammalia > Primates > Lorisidae > Arctocebus > Arctocebus calabarensis. The sequence goes on along the minus strand of CAUYON010062728.1, from coordinate 6,112 downwards.
GTTTTCCTTGAGATTTAAAGAAACTTTTTCTATTCCCTTGCAGTTGATCTTAAAAGAAATACTGGAACACATAATCTGGTAATAGAAAATAACCAATGGAAAAACAATGTGAAGAGCTAACCCTTCAGACATCCTGGGAACAATTACAGAAAGCAAAGTGTCATGTGTAGCAAAATTACTTATTTTAATTATGCAAACCTAGAAGGGGGAGTTCTAAGCTTTGCTTTTTAATTAAATCTGAAAACTGAACATTTGTGCTTGCCAAGACCATTCATCAAATTCCTAGAGAAAATTTGGAAGACACCTGTAGCTCAGTGAGATAGTAAATTTTGTCAATTTGATTTAAGCCTTTGGGAGCCATTTAGTCACTGCTTAAATTTCCACTCCTTACTGATACTCTGAGGAGGAAATTGGTGCCTCAAGGGTAAAAAAAAAAAAAAAAAAAAAAAAAAGAACCTGGAAATACCAGAAAAACCAATCATTCTTTCCTTATTTGATGAGACTGTTACAAGGTCAAGTCCACTTCCCAAATTTTTCTTGGCTCTTGGATAAACCTGGTTCAGAAAAAGTCTAAAAGAAACAGAATTCCAGAATTCTTTCTAATAATATGTCTCCTATCTTCTACATGGCGATGGAGGTCAATGAACTTGAGAAAAAAGATATGTAATAGTAGAGACAATTAAGAACATTTTTTGAGCATATAGCAAGATTTAAGTAATTTATAAGTCAATGGGTATTGAAATAAATAAAACTGCACAATTATTTCTTTTAAAATAAAAAAGATAAATAATTTATCCAGGCTAAGATCATACACATATTTTATTAGACAGAAATTTGACTTTCTAATCCTCTTTCCTAGCAGTGGCACAGACCCAAAAACTACTTCCAAGATTAGCCTTGGTCTGCTGCAGGTCTGGCCTTAGCTTGATTTGGAAAAAAAGTATAATGGCTTTCTATTCCATGCATTCTGCTTACATTTCTCAATTCTCACAACAGGATGGCATTGCTCCCAGCTGACAGGAGGGTACAACCAGAAACACGGAACTAGGAGCATTTCAAAGCATTGCTCATTAGTAATACTGATTGCTAACATTTATCAAACACTCACTATATGCTAGGCAATCTTCCCCTTTAGTTCTACAAATAAGCACTATTACTATTCTTAATTTATCATATCTTCATTAACTTACACAAAAAAGTAAAAGGTCTTTTATCCACCTGACTATATATGTTATTACATATAACTTTTATATTGTACTTAGACTAGATTACTTGTTTTCCAATATTTTGTGTATCAGTTTTAACTGTACTGTATGCCAAGAGCCTTCAAGCCTGTACATTTAGTCTTCTATAAGTATGAGGACTATACATTTAGTGAATGAATGATGCTTCCATCAGATATACATATACCTTATCAGAAAATTTTTTCCTATTCTATAAGACACTGCACTTTAATTTCTGGGGTGGATTGTCATCTTTAAAGATTTCAGTTAGTTGCAAGACATTTGAGAGTGCCAAGAACTCAATATATTATGTACATGTACATGTATGTACAAGCATATGTGTGTATGCACACATTAAAGTGAATGTGAATACATTTTGCCTTTTATCAGAAAGCCCAAAGATAATACATGCTCATGCAATATTTTGGTAATACAAAATAAAACAGTAAAAGATGATGAACAATATTGAAGTCTTGTCCAAGTGAAGTACTTTCTCATGAATATGAGCGTGGCCTTCACAGGTATTGAAGACTTTCAAAAGTTGATACAACAATGAAAGAATTCCAGAGTCTTGGTTCACTAAGTTTATCAAAGAAGATAAGGCTAGATAGTCAAGACCTTGTTACCTAGCATAACCCATTTCCTGCAAACCTCAGGAATTTCTGGCACAAAATGTGGGACAGTATCTATCTTAGAATGGCTTGAAATAGTGTTTCTGCTCTCCTACAAAGAGAACGTTCCTTGGGAAGTCTCTAAGCCTGCTATAATGAGCTTTTAAAACACTATTTTATTTTCTTTGAGGGTCATCTATCAATCATTAATCTAGGAATCAAAAAACAATCTTAAATCAAAACTTAAAAAAAAAAAAAGACCTGATACCTCATCTTGTGAGTTTAGCATTTGTAGCTTATTGATTTAATTCCTTGAGAAACAGGCTCTGCAATGGCTTTGTCAGAGGCCCTAAGAGGAGAAATATGAACAGTGGGGTCTCGGCTGAAAGAGGAAGACCCAGGCCATGCCAACGAGCTACCCTTACAAAAGGCTGCTGTCCATTCCTGAGTTGGACTCCTGCTCCTGGTAGCTGTACTAGAGGGTGGTTTGAGCCATGATTTGGAAAGGAACACTTAGCAAAGGAACTCATAAAATGGTGACAGGACTGGCAGATGGTTGTTTTATGCACCTGTGCATCAGTGATCAAGAGAGTAGACATTGATGCCACAAAATGACAGAGCTAAAAAGAAAAGAAAGAAGGGAGGAAGAAACAAGAGGAGGGCAGGGAAACGCTGGAAAAGACAAGTGAGGAATTTAAAGAAAAAAGTGTGTGCAGACATTGGTGCAGCATGGTGATGAAGGGCACATGTCCTGGAGCCAGATAGCTGGGCTGGAGTTTGACTCTGCCTTAGGCATGTCACTTAAACTTAGTGCCTCAGCTTTGTCATCTGTGAAATGGGGTTAAATAACTAAGGCTCAGGCTTCTTTTAGGCTTTCCTATTACATTTCTCAAATAGAAAAGAAGCAACAATCAGATGTTATGATTACAGTGAGATTTCAATGTTTCAAAATTAAATAAGACACAAACATAACACAAAGAAAGGAAAGTGCCCCCTCAAACTAACCAACTAAAAATAGGAAGGTTTAGAAGAAGAGAAAATCTATGAGCAAGGAAAATAGGCGATAAAACACTGTTATGTGGTTTACAAATAGCGAACTTTCCAGAGACATAGGGGAATAAGAAGCAGTCAGTCAGACTCCACTTTCACACTTCTGACCACAGGGCTGACAGAACTCACAAGAATAAATAAGAAGGAAGGCCAGGGTTTTAGAAGGTGACATTCTTGACAGAAAATAATCAAAAGAACACGACACTCTTGACAGTTTTATAGTATCTGAAAATTTACTACGCAACAGAGAAGCAGAGAAGCAAGCGATGTGCAAAGGTCAGGTCCTCAGCACCCCGTGCAGACAGCCGGGCAGAAAGGGGGTGCACAGGATGTCACCAGGACCAGCGCGCACCCCAGGAGTTCCATCTTCCTCTGGGAATTTGTTTTATGCTAAAACTGACATTTTCATTCTTCATTGAGTTTCAGGTCACAGAGATTCTTATATACGCAGTGTTCTGGTTGCTTTTAGGCTCCCCCACTAGGAATGCTTTCCCTTCCCACTCTTCCCAAGAACGGTTGTGATGCAGAGTGACACCTAAATGAATGCCAAGTGAATTCAGAGCTGAAATGGGACCCAGGGATGAAAGCTGCAATACCAGAAACAGGGCAGCATAGAGCCAGACACTGAGGCAGGGCCAGGGAGTGAGATCCAGAATGTGGGCTAGAACCAGGAGGGACGGGACGCCTGGGCGCCTGGGGCACCTGGGGCAGAGTGGCGACTGAGCTCTGAGGAAGGCAGCATGGAGCATCCCAGACTGGACAAGCCACCCAACAGTGCAATTCAGTCCCAGATATTTAAAGAAGCAGATGATGGTTTTCTATTTTAAAATGCCACTAGCTGTTGCTGGCTGGCTCTGAGACAGAGCTCAGTATATTAAACCTATCTGATGTTTCCATTCTTAACATATTATAATAATATAATACTAAAGACCAAATTTTCTGGGCAGCAGATTGAGATCACCATCTCTTAAAAAAAGTAAAAAGCCAAATTTTATTTAATGCTAGAAGGACTATACAGTAAACTCAGAAATAGGAAAAGGATGTCCATTATCATCACTACTATTTCTTAACCTTATCTTAAAAGTGTCATCCAATACAGACCAGGTAAAGCCATTAGTGACAGGAGGTTTAGAAAAGGCAAAATTACCTCTAATTGTAAATAAATATCTAAATAACCAAGAAAGTCAATATAAAAACAAGCAAACAATTAGTGAAAACAATAAAGCTGAAAGATTAAACATTAACATGTAGAAATTAAGATTTTTCACATATGTAAGTGAAAATACATCTAAAAGTCACATATTTTCAAATGTATACCCAATAAAACAAAAGACTTATCACAGTGACTAAAAAGATAAACTAATTACATAAACACATGAAAAACTTATGAGGTGAAGATATTTAAACACCTGAGAAAAATTTAGAAGAGACTCCAAAGGGAAGAAAAAGTTGTGTGTTCTTAAGTAAGAATATTCAGCATCATAAAAATATCAAATCTCTCAAATTTATTAATTGATATCAATCCCTATAAAGTATTACCGAGCTTTTTCTCTCTCTTTTGTGAGATTGGTGCATAGGTAGAGCCAGAAAAGAAACTAGATGCAGTGGTTATGAAAACTAAATATATTCCTACCCTTTCTTTTTCTTTAGTATATCATCAATATTTCCTAAATGTAAATACCAAAAGAAATCACTGAAATTGATTGACATACTCATAATATATTAAAAACCCAAGAGTTCATAATAACACTCAGAGAAAAAGACATCAAAAAAAAATAAATCACTGTCATCACCCATTAATTATGACTGGAAGTTCCTAGGAAACTATTCTTTAAAAGTTTGCAGCTCAGGAGCGAGGGGGGTGGAGTCTTGGTGTCTACCATACTTTTTGGGTGCAAAATACGATTGTAAGAGGGACTTTACCCAACAAACGCAATCAGTGTAACATGGTTTCTTGAACCCTCAATGAATCCCCAACAATAAAAAAAAAAAAAAAAAAGTTTGCAGTCCCAACTTTCCATATAAATTTTGCTATGTCAACTCTAGGGTAACTAGGTAGTCCTAGAAGATGAGGCCAAGTCTTCATGACAGCAGAAATCCAACTGATAAACCCAGACAAAGAGTAGTATTAGGCTTCATCACTAACTTGTAACACCTTATGAAATAATTAGCTCAGGAAAAAGTATATGGATGAAACCATGAGACGTAGGTAGAGTTGACAGAACAGATAGCTTATGAAGCAGTCCCTGAAAACAAACACGCAACCTGAAGTCTAGCACAACATTACAAGTTTATGGGAATAATAAATGACTGAGGACCAGTTAAAGAACACAGTGAAGAAAAAGATAGAGACACCAATTTTATTTTCCTCAAATGATCAATGGAATAAATAAAAATGTGGAGAAATTAGTCTTGACTTAAAGGTCTAAGAAAAGCAAGGACACTAACAGATTATCAAGGTAATTAGTAATTTGGAAGTGCAAATTAAACTATTAGCTACCACTCCATACCTATTAGAATGGCTAAAATAGAAAATAACAAGTTCTGGCAAAGATTTGGAGCAACTGGAACTCTTACATATTATGTTAGGAAATGCAAAATGGCATGGCCATTCTGGAAAATAGTTTGATAGTTTTGTATAAAGCTAAATATATAATAACCACATGACCTAATAAACCTAAATAAATACTTGTAGATGTTTACCCAAAAGAAATTAAGACAGCTATTCACGGAAAACCTATATATGAATATTTACATAAGGTTTATTTATAATCACCCACAAAATAAGCCAGAGACACAATAGCCCAAATGATTGTCAACTGATGACTTGATAAACAAATTGTAGCAACACTTGTATGATGAAATAATTCTCAGCTAAGAAAAAGGAATGAACTACTCTAATACACTCAACAACATGGTGTATTTAAAAAGATCTTGCTATCCTCCTTGGCAGTGTCGGTGGTGGGGCAGCCAGGTGAAGAGCCAGCGGACTGGATGACAGGCAAGGAGGGGGACCTCCAACCTCCACCAGAGGCTCCAATTGCCAAAAAGCCTGGACAACTGCTGAGGAGACACCTGTGCCTTGGTGTCTCCTTCACTTCACACTTAGGACTAAATGAGGAACCCCCATTTCCTATGCCTAGGTCAATTTCTTGTGAATTTCCTAGGCCTCAATTCCATGAATGGACTGTATCCATTCATTGATACATTCATTCACCTTGCCCCTGG